>WNGS01004677.1:0-12267 GCA_020271785.1 Procambarus virginalis
ATCTACCCAACACATAACAATTGTACATTACAACTGACTAACTTTCAAAACTAGTTTTCAGTAATTTTGATGTACACTATCAATAGTCATACTGGCTTTTAATTAAAACTTTAGGCCTAAGCAGGTTAGACACTAATGAAGGTAACTACAGAATGTTTGGACCATGAGGTAACTATCCACACTCATATCTGTACACTTATCTTAAGTATCAACGCTCAAGGGATCCTACTTCTACAATGTTATGCAGTAACTGGTGCCACAAATCAACCCTATTAGCAAAGTATTTACCCATGGCTTTCTGATGCCTAAACTTTCCAATTCATACGCATTGTTTTAGGTTATGTGTTGTGTATATTTCATACCTCTAATACCCAGTTTGTCAAGTAAATATGTCAACTTAAACAAGTAATTCTTTGCCTTTTTTAGAGGCATGCATTTCAACTATTTTTCAATCTTACGGACAATTTCTAATTTGAGGGATTAGCTTTTGTCATCTACATTTGATATGTTCTAGCAATTTTATAGCTATTCTATAGCATGGCAACCATGCATAATCTGCACGATTTAAATGGGACTTTATAAAAGAATACACTAGCGTTTTATTACCAATGTGACAAATTGTTCCATTTAACTAGTTATGAACTAGGTATCTTTATTAATCACATACCAGATCCTTTTGCAATCTCAACACTTATCTAGCTCTATCATTACCTAGCCTCAACGTTAAATTTGTTAATATTTTAACTGCATCCGCAGCATAGATTACTTTGCCTTTCATTTTTTAGACTAAAATGAGAGCACGTCAATCTTTATTTGGCAATTCAGCGATTATTCTTGCTCAAATCCATTTATTTAACTAGAGGTTCCAGGACAGCCTCGAGGTACTACTTTAAACATTTCCCCCCCCCCCCCCACATTTACCACACCATTTCCTTGGTATAACCATGCCTTAATCAAGTTTTATACCATGAGCCTAATCACTTTCATGCGCTACTATTTAAAGCTTTGCCAAAGTCAAGGTACAGAACATCAAACCTCATCACTATATTGCCTCTACTAGGCAAGTATTTAGCCATGAACAGCCAGTAATAAAGCTATACAATTCAAGTATTAAGTTAAGTTTTTCAAGGTGACAAATTATATTTTGAATTTATATTCTAGCAACTTTCTCGCAATAGCCAAAGCTAGTAGGCCGTAAATTTTACAAGCGATCCGTCTTTGGACAACTAGTTTTACATTCAAAATTTATTGTCCTTTTAAATTGGTACCACATTAACAACTTTCCAGGACTGACTTTCTGACTATGATTTATTAATCTTGAATACGGCGGTTCTCAAACCCGCCCTTTGCAATATTTAAGCACCCTGGCAAACCGTGTTAAAGTTTTATCATTTATTTAAGTTAAAGACAATCCCCCCTGGTAACTGCTAAACTATTCTACCCGTCTGCTATCCCCCCCCCCACCAACAGACTTGTTCGGTTAAAGGCCTAATGTCAGTTACTATTTAGTAAATATATATAAAATTACTTTCCGAACTTATCAGTACATTTTGTAAATGGACCATCCTTTCCATTCACCCCCACCCCAAGAGATAACTACTTTAAGATAGTCTTATTGACAAGCAAAAAAAAAAAATAGGACACCTAAATACTCCCGCTGCACGTTAAGGGTAATTAAGGGCCGGCCTCTTTAAAGATTTTATAAACACTCCCATAAAACACCAGAAAGCGTTTTTAGTGTGGATGCTCAACACAATTTTCTCCTACACTTACAAACAACCTATCCGTCTAAGCCGACTGTTAAACAGCTTAAAAAAATGACAAGACGCTGGCTTCCTATCCCCGTAAAGGCCACTGATCAATTCACTTTGAAACCGTACGTACTTACGGAAATAATTTATTGTTGCCTATACAATTCTTCCCCCCTCCCTTTATATTACTATCTACACCCAACAAATAAATTTAAAGTAAAAACCCAACCAAACATCCTAAAATTTTGACACAAATGACTATTAGAAAGACTCACAACTTGCCCGCTGGTCAACCACACTGGCCTATACATCCTCTTCTAACGCTGGATAAACAGCTACTGTCGTTCTCCGCTCACATCCTACTACAAACCACTTACGTTGTCTAGAAACTTATATAGACTAGCAACTGACCATAACACCCATACTTAGATCATCGAATAGCGTGGGTAAATTGGTAGTACTGCTGTTAAAACATAGATGGCGCACAGCCAAATGGCAATGCCAATGGACTCGCCTAGTTGTGCTTATGGGAATGAGTTTCGACTATTTGGCCCAGCCCTTATGCTGTTAATTAATTGGTATACACAGGCTCCTGAACCGAGGACCAGTAATACTTTAGTGTTAGTGGTTATATAAGAACACATGAATTAAGGTAACTGCAGAAGGCCTATTGGCCCATACGAGGCAGCTCCTATTTATCGTGATGAGTTTTTTCCAGCTGCATTTTAATATGTAACAGTTTTGGCATCCACAGCTTCGGCACGTTTCCTATCACCTAATACATAAGAACATTAGAATAAAGGTAACTGCAGAAGGTCTATTGGCCCATTCGAGGCAGCTCCTATTTAAACCACCCAAAACCACTCATATACATGTCAAATTCAAATTCAAATTTTATTCAGGAAAAGTACATACATAGATGATGGTTACAAAGTAAGTAAGTATGTAATTATCAAAAGAAGGCACCAAACCGGGAAGGCTATGTAGCACCATCAAATGTGTCTTGAATAATCAGAGGGCGCTAAATATCACCAAGGATGCCTATATGAGAACAAAAACGCATAAGGCGAACGATATTAAAAGTATCTGAGTCACCAAGAATTCTATTGAGGGACAGGTGACCGCGAGGGACGGTCGGAAAGCAAGACACACGCTCGTCCTGGAAGTCAGGACATTCAACAAGAATATGCACAACTGCAAGAGGGACAACACAACTCGGACAATAAGGAGCAGGGCGGCGCTCCATTAAGTGACCGCGGGTTAAGCGAGTATGGCCAACCCGCAGCCGTGCCAAAGCAGTCTCCCACCGCCGGTTACGGTGGTAGGAGGAAGGCCACGGGGGACACACTACGTTTGAGAGTACGCAGCTTGTTACTAACCACAGAGGACCAACAACCCTGCCAATGGGCAAGGATGGAGGAATGAATATCAGGCTAAAAGTCGGAATAAGGAATACCTTTACGGGAGATGGGACAAGACGGATAGCTTCCTTAGCGGCAGCATCCGCACGCTCATTGAAAGAAACACCAATATGGCTGGGAACCCAGCAAAACTCTATCCATTTTAAATTTACTAGAAATAAGAAACAGCCAATGTTGAATCTCGCTGACCACCGGGTGGACAGGATTAAAGGACCCTGGAGCCATGAGGGCACTACGAGAGCCAACTACAACCACAAAGGAGGAATGAGAATGAGAAAGCAAGAGACGGAGAGCATAGAGAATAGCATAAAGTTCTGCCATAAAGACGCTAGTCTCCGAAGGGAGGCGACACATATAAGTACGGTCAGGAAAAACAACAGAGTAGCCCACACCGTCCGCAGACTTAGACCCATCGGTGAAGAGGGCAAGAGAGTGGGAGTGCGAAGAAAGTGCTCAAGGAAGAGGCTTTTCAGAATTGTAGGAGGGGTAAAGTCTTTAGTAATACAAGTCACGGACGTACAAAACTTGGGAAGGGGGACTCTCCACGGAGGCAAAGAAGGAACAATATGAGGAGAAACGTTAGAAATATGAACAGAAAAAGAATCCTGTAAGCGAGATAACCGAACAGAAAGAGGGAGACGATGAAGAGGAACAGGAGCTACAGGAGGAGGAAAAGTCAAAGCACGACAGAGGCGAGAGGAAGGATGTCGTAAGGACCGCGCAAGATAGCGAAGACAGTAGCGATCACGGCGGTCCTGAAGAGAGAGAAAGCCAGTGTCAACATACAAACTGAGGGTAGGAGTCGAACGAAAGGCATCAGAACTGAGGCGCAGCCCAGTATGGTGCAAAGCATCAAGACGGGGAAGAGTAGAAGAAGAGTAGAACACTTACAGACGTGTCCAACGTCTGTAAGACGTGTCCAACGTCTTACAGACGTGTCCAACGTCTTGCAGACGTGTCCAACGTCTTACAGACGTGTCCAACGTCTTACAGACGTGTCCAACGTCTTACAGACGTGTCCAACGTCTTACAGACGTGTCCAACGTCTTACAGTCGTGGCCAACGTCTTACAGACGTGTCCAATGTCTTACAGACGTGCCAATGCCTTACCTCCAGAGACGTCGCCGTTGTCAACGTAGCAGACGCCGACGTTGCCAGCAACGTCGTACACGTTAACGCTCAGCGTGGGTTCACAACACATTGTCCTATACGTCCACTGTACGTTAGTATCCCCTCGTGAGAAGACTGGAGGGCTGCTGGCGACGGGAGTAGTCACGATTCTGTGTAATCCTGACGCACCTTCGATGGAAAGAAAATGAAAGCTTGTATAACGTGTACACGAATGTTATACATATATGAAGGAAGATGATTGGGTTAATTTTCAGGCCTCTTTAGCTGTGTTTCCAGTCATGTCTAAGATGTACAGGGAACAGCTCCGTGGCTTGTGGTACAGGGAGCAGCTCCGTGGCTTGTGGTACAGGGAGCAGCACCGTGGCTTGTGGTACAGGGAGCAGCTCCGTGGCTTGTGGTACAGGGAGCAGCTCCGTGGCTTGTGGTACAGGGAGCAGCACCGTGGCTTGTGGTACAGGGAGCAGCTCCGTGGCTTGTGGTACAGGGAGCAGCTCCGTGGCTTGTGGTACAGGGAGCAGCACCGTGGCTTGTGGTACAGGGAGCAGCTCCGTGGCTTGTGGTACAGGGAGCAGCTCCGTGGCTTGTGGTACAGGGAGCAGCTCCGTGGCTTGTGGTACAGGGAGCAGCTCCGTGGCTTGTGGTACAGGGAACAACTCCGTGCCTTGTGGTACAGGGAGCAGCTCCGTGGCTTGTGGTACAGGGAACAACTCAGTGTTTGTGGTACAGGGAGCAGCACCGTGGCTTGTGGTACAGGGAGCAGCACCGTGGCTTGTGGTACAGGGAACAGCTCAGTGGTTTGTAGTACAGGGAGCAGCACCGTGGCTTGTGGTACAGGGAGCAGCACCGTGGCTTGTGGTACAGGGAGCAGCTCAGTGGTTTGTGGTACAGGAGCAGCACCGTGGCTTGTGGTACAGGGAGCAGCTCCGTGGCTTGTGGTACAGGGAGCAGCACCGTGGCTTGTGGTACAGGGAGCAGCACCGTGGCTTGTGGTACAGGGAGCAGCTCCGTGGCTTGTGGTACAGGGAGCAGCACCGTGGCTTGTGGTACAGGGAGCATCACCGTGGCTTGTGGTACAGGGAGCAGCACCGTGGCTTGTGGTACAGGGAGCATCACCGTGGCTTGTGGTACAGGGAGCTGCTCCGTGGCTTGTGGTACAGGGAGCAGCTCAGTGGTTTGTGGTACAGGGAGCAGCTCCGTGGCTTGTGGTACAGGGAGCAGCTCTGTGGCTTGTGGTACAGGGAGCAGCACCGTGGCTTGTGGTACAGGGAGCAGCTCCGTGGCTTGTGGTACAGGGAGCAGCACCGTGGCTTGTGGTACAGGGAGCAGCACCGTGGCTTGTGGTACAGGGAGCAGCTCTGTGGCTTGTGGTACAGGGAGCAGCACCGTGGCTTGTGGTACAGGGAGCTGCTCCGTGGCTTGTGGTACAGGGAGCAGCACCGTGGCTTGTGGTACAGGGAGCAGCACCGTGGCTTGTGGTACAGGGAGCTGCTCCGTGGCTTGTGGTACAGGGAGCAGCACCGTGGCTTGTGGTACAGGGAGCAGCACCGTGGCTTGTGGTACAGGGAGCAGCACCGTGGCTTGTGGTACAGGGAGCTGCTCCGTGGCTTGTGGTACAGGGAGCAGCTCCGTGGCTTGTGGTACAGGGAGCAGCTCCGTGGCTTGTGGTACAGGGAGCAGCACCGTGGCTTGTGGTACAGGGAGCTGCTCCGTGGCTTGTGGTACAGGGAGCAGCACCGTGGCTTGTGGTACAGGGAGCAGCACCGTGGCTTGTGGTACAGGGAGCTGCTCCGTGGCTTGTGGTACAGGGAGCAGCACCGTGGCTTGTGGTACAGGGAGCAGCACCGTGGCTTGTGGTACAGGGAGCTGCTCCGTGGCTTGTGGTACAGGGAGCAGCACCGTGGCTTGTGGTACAGGGAGCAGCACCGTGGCTTGTGGTACAGGGAGCTGCTCCGTGGCTTGTGGTACAGGGAGCAGCACCGTGGCTTGTGGTACAGGGAGCAGCACCGTGGCTTGTGGTACAGGGAGCAGCACCGTGGCTTGTGGTACAGGGAGCAGCTCTGTGGCTTGTGGTACAGGGAGCTGCACCGTGGCTTGTGGTACAGGGAGCAGCACCGTGGCTTGTGGTACAGGGAGCAGCACCGTGGCTTGTGGTACAGGGAGCAGCACCGTGGCTTGTGGTACAGGAGCAGCTCTGTGGCTTGTGGTACAGGGAGCAGCACCGTGGCTTGTGGTACAGGGAGCTGCTCCGTGGCTTGTGGTACAGGGAGCAGCTCCGTGGCTTGTGGTACAGGGAGCAGCTCCGTGGCTTGTGGTACAGGGAGCAGCTCCGTGGCTTGTGGTACAGGGAGCAGCACCGTGGCTTGTGGTACAGGGAGCAGCTCTGTGGCTTGTGGTACAGGGAGCAGCACCGTGGCTTGTGGTACAGGGAGCTGCTCCGTGGCTTGTGGTACAGGGAGCAGCTCCGTGGCTTGTGGTACAGGGAGCAGCTCCGTGGCTTGTGGTACAGGGAGCAGCTCCGTGGCTTGTGGTACAGGGAGCAGCACCGTGCTTGTGGTACAGGGAGCAGCTCCGTGGCTTGTGGTACAGGGAGCAGCACAGTGGCTTGTGGTACAGGGAGCACCGTGGCTGTGGTACACGGAACAGCTCCAGTTTAGTGCATCAACTCTATGATGCTGAATATACAATGAGAATACAATGTATTCTCATTGATTTTTATAATAATTACATTATTCTCAATGTGATTTTGTTTGTGTATTTGAAGAAAAGCGTAGGAGGTAGAATTCTTAGACTACAAAGATAGAGTACATGGGGGGGGGGCATGGTGTGAAACCATTGTATTAGGCTTCAGTGGGAGCCTCAGGTACCCTTGAGGATTCAGTCGAATCACAGCTCGCAATGCTTTTGACCCGACGTGTCAAATGTGGTGGCGTAGTGGTCTAAGGCGTTACTTGGGAGCACCCAGAGCATAGATTCGAGTCTTTCCCATGGATCGTATTGATTTTGTCAATAATAATTATAAAATTGATATTTAAAAGGGAAATATATTTATAATCCAAATGAGACAATTGATCATGCGTGATATAGATTGATGAAGATTAAATAATCCTACAGGTGGCACGGGCATGAATAGCCCCGTAACCAGAAAGGAAATATAGGAATAGGACATATTCCTATATATATCTATAGGAATATAACCTATATAGGAAAGTGGACTGATCATACATACCTGCACCTAAATCACGGAAGGAGAGCACTGCACTCCACTCCAAACTGGAGCAGGTGTCAAGGGTGAGGTGGCCGTCACAGCTGGACTTGCTCAGTGTATCACAGACAGGTGCAGTTATGTCAGTGAACTGGGGGGAGAGAGGAAGGTCATTAAACACTATGACTGTATTCTTGCTGGTATGTCAATAAGTTAGGTCTTAAGCGCAGCTGATAGACCTTAAGTTCAATACCACACACCTATAGGTACTGCTGCATGGGTAACAGCTTTTCCATAGGTACTGCTGCATGGGTAACAGCTTCTCCTCCATAGGTACTGCTGCATGGGTAACAGCTTCTCCTCCATAGGTACTGCTGCATGGGTAACAGCTTCTCCTCCATAGGTACTGCTGCATGGGTAACAGCTTCTCCTCCATAGGTACTGCTGCACGTGGGCGAGGGCCTGGGAGGTGTGGCCCTGGGTGGATCTGGCCGTTACAACCAGGCTGTTGGTGGTGTGGGGCGCCACCTGCTGGTCCAGGGTCATCTTCACCCCCAGGGTTGCTGTCTCGTTCCTGCCTAGCTTCACCCTGATGGAAAACCCAGAGGTAATTAATCATTTGGGAACGTTACAACTGTTATGCCTCTATAGCGTTTGGAAGGGGTATACGAGTACGGGGTCATCGGGGGATCGAACGCCAGCCGTGCTAGACTGTGTAGGGCAGTTGCTCTTGCAACCAATAAAAGTGATCAGTACTTTAATAAGAAGCACCAATGGCTGACCCTCTAAGTGAGGTTCTACGAACCTCAGGTTAGAATGGGTCCTTAACTACAACTCTTCAAACCATCATCACAGGGACTCTTAGTCCCTGAGAGTCCTTGAGAGTCCCTGAGAGCTACAGCAAATACTCAATCCAGCTCGGAAACCAGTTACACCTACATTTAACCGAGCTGTAATCAATTACCACCACAAGCACATGGAAGACAGGTAAAAAACGTGTTTTAACAAGAGCAGGGAACTGTGCCGCTCACTGAAGTGCTTTTCACATAGTGTCAGACTCTTGTATATGAGCTCTTTCATTCTGTTGCCCCTAACACAAGTGTATCGGTGACGGCTGGGGGCGTTAAGACCTAATTAGCATAATACGGTACTTAAGTACCCTGCTTGCCTGTTTTTAGATGTCAAGTGATTTCTGGAAAGGCTTTTTTGAGTTTTAAGAAAATGCACTTTGTTTAGATTCTGGGCTGGTTGACGTGTTCTCCGGGGTCTTCCCAATACCCCCCTTGTCCAACCACTTGGGTCGGACGGTAGAGCGACGGTCTCGCTTCATGCAGGTCGGCGTTTAATCTCCGACCGTCCAAGTGGTTGGGGCACCATTGCTTTCCCCCCGTCCCATCCCAAATCCTTATCCTGACCCCTTCCCAGTGCTATATAGTTGTAATGGCTTGGCGCTTTCCCCCCTGATAGTTCCCTTCCCAATACCCCCCACTGAAGACAGCTAAACAGGGTTCCCACTGGGTCGATGTATCCTATCTACTTGTCCAGAACACATTTGGTATCAATTATTAGAGGGTCAATAGTATCTTTCCTTGTGGACAAATCCACAAAGGCCGTGACGAGGATTCGAACCTGCGTCCGAGAGCATCCCTGCCTTAATCGACTGAGCTACGGCATGGTAAAAGTTCCTTTTGTTCATTTGATGCATCGCGCAATTGTGATTTCTGTGTATTTCCTTGTGGAGTAAATGGATGAAATAGCCCAGACAAGTGTGGATATCCCGATATTGAATAATCAGGCGGAAGTCAAGGCTTCTGAATGGATTTTAGAACAGTTTATGGAGAAATATATCCCCAAAAAATATTACACGGAGGTCGTAGATGTAGAAGACAGGAAGGAACACTTACGGCGTTTGGTCCACCTTCACTACGGAGCCAAACGCATCGTGCGCCGTGATGAAGTAGGTGTTGGCGGTGGCGGAGTTGGTGTTGGTGATGGAGACGGGGATAGTAAGCACCGAGCCCGGAGGACCCCAGATATCTCGGCCCAGCACGAAGGACAGGCTCGACTCCACCATCTCCCACACCGTCCCGCTCTCACGACGAAAACCCGCCCTGTGTGGCGGTGAAGGGTGAGCAGCGAGTCAACATGATGCCATAATGAGGCCACAATCGCGTGATATATCATCATTGGAACATGAAATCGAACAGCGGATGTCCCGAAATCAGAGTACGATTCCATCTCACTGCTCCAAAGACTGGTTTTCGGTATAGGGGAAGTATTAGCGTATTGAGAGAGAGAGAGAGAGAGAGGAGAGAGAGAGAGAGAGAGAGAGAGAGGAGAGAGAGAGAGAGAGAGAGAGAGAGAGAGAGAGAGAGAGAGAGAGAGAGAGAGAGAGAGGACAGACAGACAGACAGACAGACAGACAGACAGACAGACAGACAGACAGACAGACAGACAGACAGACAGACAGACAGACAGACAGAGACAGAGACAAAGAGAGAGACAGAAAAAGTTAGAACATTGCAAGAATCCATCACAGACCAACCTGTGTTATCTTCTCCACTGAGAACAACAGTAAACTTCCCCGTGGGCAGTTGTCTGCTGGATAGGCTGAAGTAGGTATTGCGTCTGGGGGACCTATTGGGCAGCTCCAAGGAAAACTCCTTGCCATTCTCGTCACGCAAGAGAACGCTTCCCAAACTGCGAAGACCTGCCCTGTCCACTCCCGTGATGGCCACATTGAGATACATATCCGCACCTGTCATATTGGGAAACAATTGCCAAAGGATTCAACAGCCATCATTGATCTGTATTGCATGAGAATAAATCACTTATCAGTATTGCAATCAGCCGTTCTATAGCAAGACTAACCTCTGCTCGGCTGGCCGAGGACCCTCTGTAACGAAGGCTGATTAGAACGAAAGTCTGGGGTGTAAAACACTGGCAGAATGTCCAAGGAAGTCTTGGCGTACACCACAGCCGATGCTCCATCAACAGGCTCGAACTTCAATGTCCATGATCCGAAAATCCTTCCGTTGAACCATGTTTATACGAACCTACAACACGCATTGATATGAAAGATTAAAAATAATTGATAAAAGCCACATAATGTAATATCCTCAGGAATATATTAAGTGAATCTTGAGTGCTTCATGGAACAGTATTCACATATGTAATATGTGTAAATAGTTACTGGATGAACCTTCCTGCTATGCTCGAGTTGATGTTATTGGCTAAAGTCCCAATTAATAGCAATGAAGCAAGGCAATCAGCACAGCCGGGCCAATTTGTTGTTCTCTGTAGCACAAGCAGGAAAGAATGGTGTGAAATGGTCAACATATTTTCCATAGAGCCATTACAGTCTGTCATCCTAAGTAGAACTGCTGTAATATACTCTGCCTGAGTGTTGGTGATCCTTCATAGGAATTAGTACTTTCTAGGATCTCTTTATGATCTTAGAGCACCGATACACTTTTCGTGGATGGATGAAGTATATTATGTACCTTCAGTCTAAATAATTTAGTTCCAGTTCAGTTCCAAATCATATTAGTTCTAACTTCAGCTGTGATCCCTCAAAAAGATAGTTTTAAAGGATGTTCATAGTGTCTTCAAACTTTTTTGCTAACAGTTAAAGCACAAATATCCGCCCATGGCTGGTACTTATGATAAGTGTTGTCCAGATTATTTTTTGTAGACTTCCTGGTACAACGGACACTTATAAAAATAATATCAAGATGCATTTCATCTCGAGTAATACTGCATCTCGAATAATATTGCTTCACTACTCGAGCTCGATGAAGCAATTATTCAGCAATAATGGAGGGATTGTGAGGGAGCTGGTGATTCTGGTTGGAGCTCTGAGGACAGAGCTGGATTCGCTGCGGGAGGAGGTAAGGCAGCTTAAGCAACGACAGGATGAAGCAAAGGAGGAGACCGGCATTAGGGAGACCCCGTCTTGGCATATTGTAAAGGACAGGGGTCTTAAGAAGACCTTGGCAAAACAGACACCTAATAGCATAAAGATTACAAACGCATTTGATGTGTTGGAGGACGAGTGCTGTGGTGAAACCTTGGTTCAGCGTGGAGGTAAAGGCATAGCGGCGAGGAACATTGAAGGCGGGTCCTCAAAGTGCCCCAAGAGAAAAGGGAGGATCGAAGCGAATTTTGGTTTGTGGGAGATTCCCAGGTGAGGATTGGACAGAACGTTTTGTGCCAGAGATAAAGGAACAGATTAAGGGTTTGCTATCCTGGAGCTGGTATTGGTGATATTGTTGGAAACATGAAAATATTATGACGGGAAATGGGAACAAACATTATTGTATTAGTGCAGGGGTAATGATGTTGGGAGAGTTAGAAGTGAGGAACTATACAGAAATTCAAGACAGCAATAGAATTAGTTAGGAGCAAGGGAGGAATCCCGATCATATGTGGCATTCTTCCAAGAAAGGGAGTGGGAAATGAATGGATGTCGAGGGCACTTGGTGTCAATTGCAGGCTGGAAAGATATTGCAAATCTAATGCAATATCTTATATAGACAACTGGGAACACTTCTATGGAAGAAATGAAATGTATGCTCGTGATGGGGTGCATCTATCGAGAGCTGGGGTTGTTGCTGTTGCAAACTCGTTGGGAAGAAGTGGTTAGAGGTGTTTGTTTGGGTTTAAACTGTTAGTAGATAGAGGTATGGGAATTGATTTGGAGGAAGGAGTAATAAAAGTATGTGTTTGCGGGAGAAAGGAATTGGCCAAATGATCAGGGAAA
>WNGS01004678.1:8290-48782 GCA_020271785.1 Procambarus virginalis
AAAAAAAAAAAAAAAAAAAATGTTAAGTCGTGTTCCCTGATCAGGGGAAAAAAAATCAATTGTACTTACCGACGATGTAATGAGCCGAAGATGGGTGATGACGTCACAGTTTGCATGTTCGCTCATGCACGTGCGTCCCGGAGGCGTCGCGCGCGGTCTTCAAGCAGCAAGAGTTGCCACGAATTTATTTTCGCGTCATTATTTACAGTGTCTAAGCGTGTATTCTTTGCAATATTTGTCACTAATTGTGTTGCACATAATGTTACTTCACAGTTATTGTCAATATATGTTGCATACATCAAGTATACACATGCGCACACAAACGTTTTCCATTATGGCATTATATTATGTACAGTAATCACAACGTTCATTATTTTATATGTACACACTAGCACGCACTATGTACAGGTTTTTGCACTAGTATTGCACATTTAGAAATCTTGGAGTGTGTGGTAGTCGTTGAAGCAGTCGACAGCACACAGTGCAACTCCACACCCTTCACACCATGTTTGCACCATTTTACGTTTCTGTTCTCTTCGTTTTGTTGTTTTACATACTATATGCACGTTGGCCTATTGCACGCTTTCCACCTGCTGGCAAATTCTTTAGTCTGTGTTGCTGAAAGGCATCTATGTGAGCGAGCCTGGGTGTTGCAGCATGCTGCAACACTGGGTTCATGATTGGTCTTCGTATGCCAGGGACTTCTTGACCAAACTTTGCTAATAACTGTGTTGCAAGTGTAAAAGCAAATGAACGGAAAATAGGTTTAGCGTCCAGTTTTCACCAGATACAAATTATAGCAGTTCAACATGCTCATGTCAACAAGATGGAAAAACACTTTTTTCGTTCATTTTAATGTTTTCCGCACACACTCGATAGTGCCAATCATCATGTCAGCCTTATCAATCAAACGCATGTTGAGATTGTAGTCAAGAACACAATTTGGCTTATATACTGGTTTTCTCGTTACACGGTGCACCTTGCCACTGTTCAACATTGTACTCTCATGAACGGTTGTCAGCAGGTTCACTTCTCTCTTGTCTTTCCACCGTACCGAGAGTATTTGATCACATTTCCGTACCTGGTACTCACCAACTGCAAGTCCACCGCCAAACACTGGCATTTCCCTTCTTCGTGCCTTTACTGTGCCAACCAACCCGGTTCTATTTTCAATCAAGAACCTAGCTAGCAATGGACTTGTATAGTAATTATCTGTGTACAGGATGTGGCCCTTGTTCATCCATGGTGCCATCAGTGACTTCACCACACTACCAGAGAAACCATGTTCGTTGTTATCGGGAATGTCTACATCGCTAGCTGAATACAGAATCATGTGTAACACGTATCCTGTTTCACAATCACACAATACAAAGAATTTCAATCCAAATCTGTTTCGCTTGGAGGGAATATACTGTTTGAATGAAACACGTCCTTTGAAAAGTACAAGGGATTCGTCAATCACCAGCTTCTGTACTGGTACGTAAAAACTCAGAATTTTCCAATCACTTCATTCATATAGTGCTTCACTTGCCAAAGTCTATCATCCTCTGTCCGGTCCTCATTACTTGCAAAATGCAGACACCTGAGGAGTATCTGAAATCTGTCTCGGGACATATATTTCGCGAAGAAAGGTGTTGGAATAGTCAGATCTTTGCTCCAGTAATCTGTGAGAGCGTGTTTGACACAGTGTTTCATCAACATACATATTGCTAGAAACACATACATTTCACCTACATTGGTGTTTTTCCAACGTTGCAATCGTGAAAATTCTGTTATCTCTCTTCTAATGAGATGAGCCGCATGAAGGTTCGTTTGGTGTACAATATATTCCATGAGCGGCTCATCATAGAATGCTGTAAAATAATCACATTCACTCATATCCTCTCCATTATCTGGGAAAAGCTCTGTAATCCCAACATCTTTATTGTCAAAGGCAGGAATTCGGGGAATAAAACCAGCACCATCACTCCACACTAGTACACCTGGTGCCCTGCAAGACGCAGGAGATGCAACAGGGGCACTACGGAGAGGAAGCGATGCACCCCGTGGACCAAGAACTGAAGCCCGTCTACGCACAGTACGACTGCTACGTGCATGTGAGGTAGAAGCACGTGAACATGAGGCTCTTGGTGCCTCATGTTGTTCCATGCGGTGGCGCTTGGCTGGGCGAGACGCTGCTTACGCGACAAAATCTCGCCCAGTAACACCACTGGTACTGGCACCAGGCTCGGTAACACTGTGTTCTGATTCCACTTCACTAAAACCAGAAAAAGTGTCAGCTTCCTCTGACTCGTCACCGAAAATATCCTCAGACTCTAAATAAGCACAGGAACTGTGTGGTCGAGGGTGTATTGGGGTAGACACTGGGTGAGGTGGCATGGGTGAGCGTATAACCCTCGCCATGAGAGGCGGCTGTATCTCATTTTCACTGTCCGTGCTATCATCATCGGTCAATTGTGTGTAGTCTTTATCAATATCAGAGTCATCAAAGTCACTTTCTTCACCATCGGAAAATAATTCACTGGTTACTTGCTCTTGGGTGAGTGATTGCGTGGGGCGTGCCCGGGAAGCGTTCGGCCGTGCGCTCGACATGGTGGCTGCTGGGTAACTGAGGCCTCCCACACGATAGTAGCATGAGCTGGATTTTTTTTCAAAATGGCGGCTGTTTACTATAGCCCCTGGATAGCGTATGGGGACCCCCCTATACCCCGCGGGCCTTTCAAATCGTGCGTGGTACTCCAAAGCATCATATGATGCGATGCGCAATTTACTGCAAGTCGGGCAAAGCATCATATGATACGATGCGCTATTTAAGGGTTAATTAGGGAACAAGAGAATTTGTAGGTTTACGTTTTTCTTCATGGGGCACAAAGTTGGCCTGGCATATTGAAAATGTTCTAGGTGAGGTCTGTGCCAAAGCTAAAGGAAGTTTATAGGTCCTCCTCCTATAAAAAAACCAGTGTTGAATGTAATGAAATGATCATTTTCTGGCTGAGACCCGGAGGCTCCCGCAGCTATCCAGGCTGATATGTATATTATTAGACTTTGGCATCAGTGTGAATAGAGTTCTAGGCCTACCGGGAACCACGAGCCAGAACCTGGCCCCCATCAGAGAGGCACGAGGAGCAATGGCCTATAGAAGTGCACATGTGTTTGGAGCATTTTATGTCTGCCATCGACCGGGCCGGCACACAGAAAGATAAGCACCTCAAAACACACCTTTATTCTGGTTAAAACTACTACGGAAAGCTAAGGAGTGGACTGAACACACCAAATGAAAAGCAAGCAAACGAGCATGATGTCACACTTGACGTGCCGCTTGTCTGCGCAGCTCCCCCTTTCCCGGGAGGGAAAAGGGGAAGCCCCAAACCCAACACGCTGGCTATCCACTTGTCAGTTCGAGGCTGGATGTCAAAACACGCAAAAAAAACGCCGACCAGGGAAAGGGAGGGTTGCCGGGGAGCCTCCGGATCTCACCAAGAAAATGGCGTTTCATTACATTCAACTCTGGTTTTCTGGCATAGCCCCTTTGGCTCCCCGGAGCTAACTACCCAAAGGCAAGAACAAAAGAGGGACAAACCAGGGAGGAAAAATCATGTGTCCGAACCCGAAAGCAAGACAACTGGAAACACCAAACACCAGCAGGCGACCCGGAAGACCCAAACCCTGGAACAGGGACGAAGGGAACCCGGGTCAACCCAAGGGGCGTTCAGGGCCACAGACGCCACGGCACGCAGGCAACGGCCAAGAGCCACAAACTCCCCCTTCCCTCAGACACAAGAAAATGAACTCCCGGCCAAGCATCAAGAACCCGAGACTGTTCAACACGCTTCCACTACACATAAGGGACATAACTGGCAAACCTCTCACAGTGTTCAAGAGAGAACTGCATAAGCACCTCCAAAGGATACCTGATTAACCAGGCTGTGACTCATACGTCAGGCTGCGAGCAGCCGTGTCAAACAGCCTGGTTGATCAGTCCAGCAACCAGGAGGCCTGGTTGACGACCGGGCCGCGGGAACGCTAAGCCCCGGAAGCACCTCAAGGTAACCCCAGGGACTCCTGCAGAAAACAGCTGTCCTAACCTCACCAGAAAAGAAGAGACGGCTGCAAACAACCGAGTAACAAACTGGAATCGAAGGGCCACAACAAACCGAAGGCAAGAGAGAAGAGATCACCTTGCCGAAGACCAGGATGACTCAGGTGGCACATGAGCAGGCCGGAGGTGAAACAACACCCAAGACAGCTCGCGAAACGGTGCAGAAGGAACATCAAAATCGAAAATAATCCAAAGCGGCTCCACTAGTGCCGCGTGAGACAGGGCAACAGTATGTGGTAAGATGACGGTCCTGAACTGCCACAAGAGAAGGACAAGACCACTACAACAAAAAGTGCAGCATACCCACGAAGAGACAAAAAGAAAAATGAAGGACCGCCAAGGAATTCCATACCGCCGCCAAGACGAAGCACACAGGCGGGAAACCATCAATGAAGCCACCTGATCACTAAACATATGGTAATAGAATCGAGTCAAAATTACCAGACGCGAAGACTCGAGGAGAAGACCGAACCAGCCCTGTAACAGACCGGACCAAGCATCTAAAAGAGGCAGAGTCGTGGGAAAACCCCTGGGTGCAGGGTTTTCCCCGCACCCAACCCCAGCAAGGACAAGATGGTAATTTAACCTAAGATTTTGATATTAAACATGAAAACATTTTGACATTAACTTTACCTAAACATTTATAAAAAACAACAAAAGTATGTCCTTAACAATTGCACTATGAAGTTTTTGCCAAAAACAGGTGCACAGTGCAGGGGTTAAGATGCACGCAAATTGGCCAAGCAACACACTACAAACAATACCCAACACTCATCCAAAAATCGAGAACCAGTGCCCGGCTGACGGTGTCACTAGACCGTATAATCTCCCCTGTAGAGCGTAGGCACTATAGTGTCACGACACAGTTTAGCCGTGTAATATTCTGGGAGCATTGCTAGTGGATTATATCTTGAGTTGCGTGTGTAGTAGGAGAAGAGTATGCGTAGTGTAGAGGTGGAGGCGGCGTCACTCCGAGCCACCCAACACCCGTATTCAGAGAAAAGAACTAGGAATTTTTTCTATATATATAAAACCAGAACTTCCCCAATACCTTGGGGGCTATGACTGGAGAGAGAAGATTAGGTAGTGTGGCAGATTACCCGTGAAAAAGGTTGCAGAACACCAACACATGTTTACACCATCCATAAACAAACGATCACCCTAGAGCAATACTCAGAACTCATGAGGTTCGAGCTGGCTCCTCCCTTCTTTCGGGGAGGGTGCCTACAAGGTGTATTTAACTATTATCATTAAGGCCGAGACAGATCACTGATATAATATGTAATCGTAAAATAATTAGATATACTGTAGTATTGAAAGATGATAAGCAGTATGGAAGAGTGCCAACGAGTCCTATAAAGGACTGGAGGTGAACCTCACCGGAAATTGACAGATGTTCCAATAATTTTGTAATTTTCGGAGTTCTTCTCTAACCTTCGACATTATTTACAATCAAGCACAAAAACATGGAGGCTCATATGGGCCCATTGGCACACGACACCCAAACCAACTCGTATGTAGAAGGGAAGGGGGGAAGGGGGGAAGGAAAAACCCCACTCCATGTAACAGTAAGCACCACTCAAGAGGGTAGGAAAACCCAGGAGCTGGTCTAATGGGGCCCAAGGCGCCCAAGTCAGGCCCACCCCCCAGCCCTTCCAGAACCACACTGGGAACTTCCACACCAGGACCCGGGGCCGAATCATCCTCCAAAGCCCCGGCCTCAAAAGAAAAAGCCGGGGCAGCTGTAAAAACACTAAGGAAGGGGGGCCCACTGGTCAGACCCATTTGCAACGGCAGGAGGAACCAACTCGAATGCCTCCATCGCCACCCTGGAAGGGGCAACCCCCGAAACTGCCCGAGTTTCAGAATCCTCTAAACCCCCGCTCCAACCCCGAAGCCCTCAGACATTTCGAGGCCATAAGCAAGTGGAAGGGGGAGGGGGATCAGAAAGAACCACAGCAGGGAAAGAACGAGGGGGAGCTGACCGAACCAAGGCCGAAACTACCAACACCCCCAAGTCCGGGTCCCTATAAGCAAAGTGGGGCAGCCTCAGGGCATCCGGGATAGCAATCAACCTAGCACATTGCAGCAATCAAAACTTAGCATGCAAAGCCCGAGCTGCCGGCACCCGGATAATGTCAACAGTGGATCAGGTCAATTTAGACACAAGCAACAATGCTTGCAGGACTCCGGGTCGAAGGTGTCACCGCCCCAATAGGCAGCATGACAGAGGCAAAAACAATGCACATCGCCCTGAGACAAGGGGGACAGAGCAACCCTCAAACTTGCACAAGGTGAGAGGTGACCCAGGGGGTCATATCCATTGGACCTCTTATGCCCCCGAGGGGTTTCCCAGGGCCCCTAGACTAGTATCGCTAAGGGTAAGCCCAGGTAGGGTACTGCTAACCAGTGCCTAAGTCTACCAAACTTCTAAACTGAACCCCTGGGACAAATCCACTCATGGGAACCAAGCAGAGGGGTACCACCAAACACAGAAGGTCATGACTGTATTATATCTGGGGGGGGTAGGGGAACAAGAGCAAACTTCCCCTCCACCAGGCAGAAACAAAAATGAAAAGAAAAACCCTGCAAGAGAGCAACATACCCAGGAGGAACACAGCCGGCCGCTGTAATAGGTGAAAACTAGCGGCACAGTACCCAGCGCCCCTACCAATGCAAAACTACCACTTACCCCAAGGTAAACAAGGGAGGAGGAAACCCCCCAACACTCCTAAGGTGGTCAATCACCAAGCAGAAAGAGACCAACAGAGGTAGACCCCAATGTGACTTGTGGAAGATAACCCCAAGCCCCAAGGGCAGTACTTACAGGGCACTCAGGAAAGGGAACCCCAAGCACATGCAGTCCGAGTACAGTACCTGTGAATATTACTCCCAACTCGCATGCCAACATGAGAGTAGTACTGGACACAAGGCACAGCACAACACAAGAGAGAACCAGGAGCTGGAGCCACACGACCAAGCCACAATCACATCAGCCAAGAACTGACAGGTGGATAGCCGGCGCGATGGGTCTGGAACTCCCCCTTCCCCCTCCCAGGAAGTGGGGAGCTGCGCAGACAAATGGCACAGCAAGTGTGACATCATGCTCCTTTGCCGTTTTTCATTTGGCGAGTTCTGTCCAATCATTAGCTTTCAGTAGTAGTTTTAACCAGAATAGGGGTTTATTTTGGGGCGCCTACCTTTCTGGGTGCTCGTCCTGGTCGATGGCAGACACAGAATGCTCCAAACGCATATACACTTCTATAGGCCATTGCTCCTCATGCCTCTCTGAGGGGGCCCAGGTTCTGGCTCGTGGTCCCCGGTAGGCCTAGAACTCTATTCACACTGACTGATGCCAAAGTCTAATAATATACATATCAGCCTGGATAGCTCCGGGGAGCCAAAGGGGCTCCACCCAGAAATAGTAGTCATACTTTTTTTTCAAACTAAAGTATTATATGTTTAAAGTCAATACAATAAGGCATTCTTAAGATAATAACAAAAACCTGTAAGAAGGAAAAGAAACATGACAAAACAAGTGTATCCCAACAGCAGATGCCTAAAGGTCAAAATAAAAGTTTCCAAAGTTGCCGCCATGGGCAACAAAATGCTAATGCCTTCGGGGATACTGTACTGTTAATCCCAAGGAAGACACAAAATATGAACAAAAATATTGCCTAGAAATGACACTGTTATGTAAATCCTATAAAACCACAAAAAACATTTTGGAAGTAAATATGAGAGACACGATCCAAAGTATAAATGTATGGTTGTGCCACATTAGATGCTAACTGAATGATGAAACAAATCATCTCACATCTCTCGCTGAGTTACAGAAGCAGCACCTACGGGCAAGGAGGAGGTGAGGGAGCTAGGTAACCAAAAACAGTCAACTGCAACACTGATTCAAACTTTGTTAGTGTATAAGGGTTAAAGCCAATCTGTTAAGGCATTCTTGATATTTTTATATTTTTGTAATTACACAGCAGAAAGAAAATAATTATAAAACACAAATAAGGTAAAACCTCAGTACCTGATGGGGATACTTTAATGCAGTGTAAGTAATTAAAGAAATGTGTCACATTAGTACAGAGGTAAACTGTACACATACTTACTTGAGGGAAAGCTTCATAAGGGCTTTGCCAGCACTGTTAAGATCGACAAAGGAGAGAGGAAATATTCCGATGCGAGAGCCGAGCTTACCTTCAGCCCAGTTTTCATCGACCCGTCTTAGCACAGTGAGAATTTCACCCTGCAAGTCCACAATATTATTACTAGTAATATTTAAGTTTAAGTATCTACTGCAGTAATACAATAAAGCATAAATCATGAAAAAATCTGCACAAAAAGCAGTAGCTGTAAATTTTAATTAATTCCATGAAGAATTTAATAAAAGATGTACAGTGATACCTCGGCTTACGAATGCCCCTCTTTACAAACTTTTTGGTTTACGAGCCCAATGTCTTCGTAAAATCCGAATCGGGTTACGAACTTTGCTTCGGGAAACGAAGTTTGTTGATACGACGACCTAGTGCATGGTGGTACAGCGACCGCGCCTCAGTTTATCAGTGCCTCCCGCCTAGTGACAATCGCTCCTGAATTCTTTGAAAAGAATTTCAGTATTTTTGTTTTTTCGGGGTATTTAAACATAAAAGTTATTTTTATATATCTCGCTATGGGTCCCAAGAAAGCCAGTGGTAAGATTCAAGCCAAGAAAACACATGTGAGAATGACCATAGAGGAAAAGATCATTCGTAAACATGAAAATGGTTCATGGGTTGTTGATAAGTGGCAGCTGAGGAAATTTCTTCAGGGGAGGAGGAGGCAGTTCAGAATGTCCCTTCCTCAATAATTAGGAAGTGGTATAGACAGTGGGAAGAAATTCAAACTTTTGTTGAAATGACTCACCCAGAACGAGCTGTAGTAGGCCGTTGCCTAAACATTTTTAATGACACTGAGATGCCTCACTACAGACAAGTGTTACAATGTAGGGAAAAACAATCCTCTATGGATAGAATTTTAGTGAGGAAAAACTTAAGTAGTGAGCCACAAGCAGGTCCTATTAGTATGCAGGCAATATATGCCAGAGAGAGTACCACCAGAGTAGTCATCACTGCCTTATAATGGAAGGGGACTCCCTTTCCAAACACTAACACCTCTCCTCCTCCTCCCTCCTCACTGTCTTCCATATGCCAACAAGTGTCATCAATAAAGGTAAGCAGTAACTTGTACGTACTTCAGTACTAAAGATTTCGGTGAATTAGGTATAAGATTTACTTTGAAGTTAATTTTTTTGAGTGTGTGGAATGGATTAATTCAATTTACATTATTTCTTATGGGAAAATTTGCTTCCGTTTACGAATTTTCAGCTTACAAACTGTCTCTGTGAACGGATTAAATTCCTAAGCAGAGGTACCACTGTATAGGCAGTCCTTAATTTGGGCAGGGGTTATATTTCTGCAAAAAGTTACACTAATCAATGTTAAAATTGAATAAATTCATTCAACAGGATCACACTGCTGCTGTGCTGCTACTGCTGCTGCACAAAGCAGCACAGTGCAGAATATACACGTGTTTGTCTTACCTTACTAAATGTGAGGCAATCTCTCTCTTCATCATTAGTCATCTTAAAGTCATAGAGAGCCTTACACTGAGGGATGTGGCTTGGAAGCGGAGTAATAACCTGAAGAATAAATACTATCAGGAAAAAAAAGAAATTATATTCTTGTAACTAC
Organism: Procambarus virginalis; assembly: GCA_020271785.1. Taxonomy (NCBI): domain Eukaryota; kingdom Metazoa; phylum Arthropoda; class Malacostraca; order Decapoda; family Cambaridae; genus Procambarus; species Procambarus virginalis. The sequence continues at coordinate 18,125 of WNGS01004678.1, forward strand.
TTATATAATAACAAATGCAGTACTATAATATTTATTTAATCTTATGCACTTGGGCACTGGGAGACTCGAACTGCCGACCACCATGGGTGTGATGCAGAAGCTCTTCCGCTGTACTATGAGACACCTACAATACGAAAGATTTCAAAGGAAACAATTCGCTGCCCACCTGAAATTTTATACTTTTGGCAGCTGCTCCTCAGTACATAAGAATAAGTGATCCATGCCCACGTGATCACCATCGTGGAAATAAACATTTCATTCACTTGGCCATTCGGGGTTTGCAGTTCGAGTCTCCTAGTGCCCAAGTGAATGCAATGTTCATTTCCATGATAGTGTGGTTGACATTTTATAATATTTATACCAGTAGACAGACCAACAATGGACAAAAGAACTCAAACATAATTACTCACTAAACAATTGCTATGAATGGCCCCCATGCACATTTACATTCAATAATATACAGTACTATTAACAAATTGGCCTTATCAACATATATCATAGTTGACAATCACTAGTTACAGATAGTTATGAAGTGACGAGTAATACTAATACGTAGCAATAACTGCTGGATCTGTTGAGCACTTAACTGAAGCAAGATTTGCTAATTTCTGTGGGGAACCCCGGAGGCTCCCTGAAGCTATCGTACTGATCAAGTGCCATACTACTTGAGTGTCATCAGTCGCAGCGTTCTTTGTAAGCCTACCAGGGATCATGAGCCAGAACCTGGCCCCCTCAGAGATGCAAAGGGAGCAATGGCCCATGAACACTTTACATTTAAAGTATGTCATCTTGCCATCAACCAAGGAAGGCACCCAGAAAGGTAGGCGAATCAAAACAGGCTACTGACTGGTTGAAAAGTGCAACCTACATCCTCACAAGTGCAAAAGAACTCGCCCCCAGAAAGCAAAATCCCTGCATTCAATGTAATGAAACGCCATTTTCTGGAAGAGTCCCAGAGGCTTCCAGGAGCTATCCAGGCTGTATATTATCCAAATGGATAGCTCCAATGTACATTGGAGCTATCCAATGTATATTATTGGACTCTGGCATCAGTCAGTAAGAATGGAGTTCTAGGCCTACCAGGGACCACGAGCCAGAACCTGGCCCCCTCAGAGAGGCACGAGGAGATGGCCTATAGAAATGTACATGAGTGTGGAGCATTCTATGTCTGCCATCGACCGAGCCGGGCACCCAGAAAGGTAGGCGCCCCAAAACAAACCCCTAATCTGGTTAAAACTATGTTATGATCCCAGGTAACTGAAAAATGAGTCTCCCCTTTGAGAATTATTCTATCAGGCTAGGCTACCTGACTAGGAGGTCAAAGAAATATAGACATGAAGATACAAACATAAATAATTGGTTAGATTTGATAAATAGTTTAAGAGTATGGGCAGTGATCAAGAATATAAGTAAATGACTTGACATGAGATGTGGAGAGTTTGCTAGAAGTGTGAGGCTCGCTTCTGGAGGGCTTTGACCCCCACTTGAGCACCAGACATCGCGAGGGAAAGCCGCGCTCCATGTGAGCTCCTGTTAGAGGGAAGCCCTAGTCGATATACCTTCAAGAGGATGGAAGTGTGCAGACGTTTCAGCTATGGAATCAAGCTAGGAACATGTGTTCTTAAGTTCTGGACGGCAGGAAGAGTTGTGAAGCCGCCCAGAAACATTTTCAAGGGCAGCAGTGTAATTACCTAAGTGTAATTACCTAAGTGTAGTTACAGAATGAGAGCTACGCTCGTGGTGTCCTGTCTTCCCAGCACTTTTTGTCATATAACGCTTTGAAACTACTGACGGTCTTGGCCTCCACCACCTCTACCTAACTTGTTCCAACTGTCTACCACTCTGTTTGCGAAAGTGAATTTTCTTATATTTCTTCGGGATCTGTGTTTAGCTAGTTTAAATCTATGACCTCTTGTTCTTATAGTTCCAGGTCTCAGGAAATCTTCCCTATCGATTTTATCAATTCCTGTTACTATTTTGTATGTAGTGATCATATTACCTCTTTTTCTACTGTCTTCTAGTTTTGGCATATTTAATGCCTCTAACCTCTCCTCGTAGCTCTTGCCTTCAGTTCTGGGAGCCACTTAGTAGCATGTCTTTGCACCTTTTCCAGTTTGTTGATGTGCTTCTTAAGATATGGGCACCACACAACCACTGCATATTCTAGCTTTGGCCTAACAAAAGTCGTGAACAATTTCTTTAGTATATCGCCATCCATGTATTTAAAAGCAATTCTGAAGTTAGAAAGCGTAGCATAGGTTCCTCGTACAATATTCTTTATGTGGTCCTCAGGTGATAGCCTTCTATCTAGAACCACCCTAGATCTCTTTCTTTATCAAAATTCTTTAAAGATTTCTCACATAATATATAGGTTGTGTGGGGTCTATGTTCTCCTATTCCACATTCCATAACATGGCATTTATTAACATTAAATTGCCAAGTTGCTCCATATACTTATTTTGTCCAGGTCATCTTGAAGGCATGACAATCATCTAAGTTTCTTATCCTTCCTATTATCTTAGCATCATCAGCAAACATGTCATATAATTCTGTATACCAACTGGTAGATCATTTATGTAGACAATAAACATCACTGGTGCAAGAACTGAACCCTGTGGTACTCCACTTGTGACATTTCTCCAGTCCGATACATTGCCTCTGATCACTGCCCTCATTTTTCTATCAGTCAGAAAATTTTTCATCCATGTTAGAAGCTTACCTGTCACCCCTCCAATATTTTCCAGTTTCCAGAACAACCTCTTATGTGGAACTCTGTCGAAAGCCTTTTTAGGTCCAGATAGATGCAGTCACCCAACCATCTCTTTCCTGTAATATCTCTGTTGCTCGATCATAAAAACTGAGTAAATTCGATACACAGGATCTTCCAGATCGAAAACCATACTGTCTGTCTGATATTATATCATTTCTCTCCAGGTGTTCTACCCATTTAGTTTTAATATTTTTTCCAATATTTTGACTATTACACTTGTCAATGATACCGGTCTATAATTAAGGGGGTCTTCCCTGCTTCCACTTTTGTAGATTGGAACTATGTTAGCCTTTTTCCACACATCAGCTACAACTCCTGTAAACAGGGATGCCTGAAAAATCAGTTGAAGAGGAATGCTGAGCTCAGGTGCACATTCTCTCAGAACCCATGGTGAAACTCCATCTGGACCAACTGCTTTGTTCTTATTTAGCTCCTTGAGCATTTTTTCCACTTCGTCTCTACACCTCTATGTGCTCTATGTTGTTCTCTGGAATTCTTATTGTATCTGGTTCCCTGAAGATTTCATTTTGTACAAACACACTTTGGAACTTTTCGTTTAATGTTTCACACATTTCCTTTCATTTTCCGTGAATCTATTTCCCATTTTCAACCTCTGAATATATTTTTTACCTGCAATTTGTTGTTTATGAATTTATAGAATAGACCTGGTTCTGTTTACATTTGTCTGCAATCCCTTTTTCAAATTTCTTTCTGCCTCTCTCCTCACTGCCGTGTAGTTGTTTCTCGCATCTTTGTATCGCTGGTATGTTTGGGGGTTTGGCCTCTTCCTGTATTGATTCCATTTTTGTGTCTTTTGGTCTCTGGCCCTCTCGCACTTTCTGTTGAACCAATCCTGTTTCCTAGTTCTGCTTCTCTGTTTGGTATAAATTTTTTGTGCCTTTATCATATATTTCACAAAACTTGACATTCACTTCCTTGCCTAGCAACAAGTCTGTCCAATTATACTCACTAAAAAAATTTTCTAAGGTTGCCATAATGTCTCTCCTAAAGTCAGGTTTTTCAATTGCATCGACCTTCATATTTTCTTCCAGATTATAAGCATTGCATACTTTATTCCCAAAAGACATGGTCACTTTTACCCAAGGTAGGAAGGTACTGAATGTCAAATATTTCTTCCTCCTTCCTGGTAAATATCAAATCTAGCATGGAAGGAACGTTCCCTTCCCTCATCCTCGTAGCTTTTTAACATGTTGATACAAGAATGTTTCCAGGATGAGGTCTACAAATTTACAGGTCCAAATCTTCTGTTTTAGCTTCATATGCTTCCAGTCTATGGATTTCAAGTTGAAGTCGCCGACTATCAACAGTCGTGAACTATCATTATCCGCTCCCACTATGATCTCTCTCATTATTGTTATAAGACTTCTCGTTTACTATCTAGCCCTCCTTTGACCATGTGCTGCTTAGCGGTGGACATATGCATTTATGATCATTAGTTTATCATCCTCATGGCAGATCTCTAGTGTTATTATGTCAATTCTTGTGGATTGGTAGTCATTATTTCGTTACCTTTAGGTGTTCTTTTCACCAGCACAGCAACACCACCACCTTTCCTAATTTTTCTGTCCCGTCTCCAAATTGAATAGCCCCTTGGGAATATGACCTCACTTAAAATAACATCTTCAAGTTTTGTCTCCGTGAGTGCAACAATGTCTGTGTCTGCAGCTGTATTACATCACTTAACTCCAGTGTCTTCGATCTCACTCCATCTATGTTGGTTATGCTATCTTCAGGAACTTGTTCCCCCTCTCCTTATTTTTCACTCCCACTCTCTCTAATGATTTTCTGGTTTCTTTATGTACCACTTTACTGGTCTGCCTACCCCTATCCCACTTTATAGAAAAAACCAGCATTGAATGTAATGAAACGCCATTTTCTGGTGAGTCCGGAGGCTCCCCGGAGCTATCCATTGCTGATATGGATACATAACTATTTTGCATCAGTTGATGTGGGTGGAGTTCTAGGCCTACCGGGGACCACGAGCCAGAACCTGGCCCCTTCACAGAGGCACAGGGAGCAATGGCCCATAGAATTGCACATGTGATTTGGAGCATTCTATATCTGCCATCGACCGGGACATGCACCCAGAAAGGTAAGCGCCACAAAACAAACCCCTATTCCGGTTAACAACGAAAATCGACAAACGAGTGGACAGAACTCCCCAAGAAAAACGAACTAACAAGCATGACGTCACACGAGCCGCACCGTATGTCTGCGCAGCTCCCCCCTCCCCGGGAGGGGAAAGGGGAAGCCCCAGACCCCCGCGCTGGCGATCCCCGCCCCAGTTCTGAGGCTGGATATCAAAATCGCGAAAAAAACGCCGACCGGAGGGCGGGAGGGTGCCGAGGAGCCTCCGGGACTCACCCAGAAAATGGTGTTTCATTACATTCAACACTGGTTTTCTGGGAGGGAGCCCCTACGGCTTTCCAGAGCCACTTCAAAGACTACCTAAGAAAACAAGGGGACACACCCAGGAGGCGGTCGGTGCTCCACTCCTCAACACGAAGTCGAGACAACCCAAGCAACAACAACCCAAGGACCCCTCCGGAAGCAGCAGTCACATCCTTCGCCAGAAAAAGAAAGACGGCTGCAGACGAAACAAATCTATGACCACGACCATAGGATCAAAAAACCACTCCGCCTGAGAAGAGCATGAAGCACCGCCACACGACCCCCAGAGGCCAACGCCAACGGAAAAAGAGCCACAACAACCAAGGAGAAGACAAACAGGAGAGCACCCTGACCAAAGACCAGGATGGCACAGGCAGTGCATGAGCAGGCTGGAGGTGAAACAACGCACGAGACAGCCTGTAAAATGGCGCAGAAGGAACATGAATACCGAAAGCTAGCAGCAGAAACCAAGGTGCCAGCCCCAGGAACGTCCCCCAAGCACCACTACATCCTCTGCAAGCCAATCCGATGTTAGCTCCAGAAGGGAAAAGAATTGCAGGACCGAAACCAAAAAGCCACGAGCGCACAAGGCCACTGCCACAAGTGCAGCTGACATGGAAGGAACCCGCACAAAGAGACGCCCCGCACCAACATCCCGCAGAAGGGCAGGAGCGAAAAGACACTCATTAAGATGTGTAAAAGCACCCCCAGGAAAACGAGCAGTGCCGAGACAGCGCTAAGATAAGGGATATGACCAAAAGAACGAAAAGGCCAAACACCCAGAAATTGCCCGAAAGAGGACCCACAAGCCCTAGAAAGGACAGGATTCTGGGAAGCCCCACCAACGACGACAGACGTACCAGAAAACGGAAGGAGCAAAACCGTCCCAAACCTTCGAGAACAAAAAGAAGCAAACACAAAGGACGAAGGCACAAAAACCCCGTTGCACTCGAGACCAAAAGTCATGCAGAACCCCAAGAAGAGAGGGACATGATGGAGAAGGCCCGTCCCAGAAAAAAAGGGGCGAAAACCGTAGAAAAGCACCCACCGACAAGGACGGAAGCAACGGGCAGAATGGACAAGGAACCGAGCCCGGGGAGGGGCTGAAGCCCAAAAAGCTTGTGTGGAGAGGGGGGACGGAAAAACCCCACGCCACAAAACCACAAGCCCCGCCAATAGGGGTAGAAAAAACCCAAGTGGGGACCAACGGGGCCTGAGGCCCCCACGTTAGCCCCACCCCACCCCAGGAACCCACCCTACAGGCCCCGGGGCTGAGCTGTCCCCCTCAAAGCCCCAGCGCAAGAAAAACCCCGGGGCAGCCGCAAAAACACTAAGGAAGGGAGCCCACTGGGAGCTGAAGCAAATAATAGACGAGGGGGGGGGGGAGACCAAGAGCCTAAGCTCATACACAGCCAGCATAACGAGGCGAGGACAACGAGGTGAGGACAGCGAATTCAAGGAACAAGGAAAAACCAGACCCGGCACAGCAAGACCGGCAAGGAAAAAGGGCCCCACAGGGAGCACGGAAGAGCCGAACAAAATGCCACAACCATACCCCTACCCGCAGCCGTAGTACCAAAACCGCAGCAAAACATCACCACACTCCCCGAGGAAGTGACAGGGAAGATAAAAATAAACCGGAACACGAGTGGCACACAAGGGGACACAGGCGGAAAACCGAGTACCCAACCGAGCCACAGGGACGGTAGAAGAAAACGTGTGCAGTGTAACAGGCAATTGATGGAACACAGTAGGCAGCCCACAACTGGGCCGACCCTATACATAGCCCCAAGAGCAGAGACAAGAGCGCCCAGGAAGTACAGAATCTGCACGTCAGGCGAACAACAGGCGAGAGGCGGAACCACAGAGCCCGAGCCCAACCCCGCAAGCACAAGGAGGCGAGCACATAACACCAACGACACGAAAAGCATCACCGAACAGGCATCTCCACCGTTGCACCGTAAAACAAGTGGAGGCGGGGCCCGAACTCAAGCATGGTTAGACCAGCATAGGAGAGGGGCAGGATGAGTACAGGCAGGAGCTGCCTCGTAAAGGCCAAGAGGCCACCCGCAGTCACCCGTGAACCGCGGAAGGAATCGGGTGGTGAGAACAAGAGCTGCCACGAATGGGCTAATAGCCCTGCAGCAGGCACTCCGGTCATTATGTTCCATGTTCTCAAGTACGTATGTACACCCACTCCTACTTCCAAAAACAAAAAACAGCGTTAGGACGAAGGAGACGCCAGACCGCACCAACTCACCTGCAGAATATAGGCGCTGAAGTGCCGTGACGCTAGCCGATGGGATTGAAGCCGCCGGACGCGGCCAGGGCGCCCATGCCGGAGGAGGAGGAGGGGAGCGGTGAAGGAGGCTCCCCCCACCTTAAAACGCAGGGAAAAAACCTTGTGACTTCCCCACAGCGGCACTCCAGAACACCCCCAAGGGCAACGGGGCACGGACTGGAGAAAGATAAAAACGAGAGGCGAAGCCCCCCCCCCCCCAAGATAAAACGGACGCAGAACACCAACACGTGTGCACACCGCCCGGAACCAAAACAAACTCCCACGGCGCATGGGTAGGACTCGAAAGAAAAGTAGCCCAACAAGGCGACAAGTAGCCCAAGCGGCTATAACTACCCCAACCGGCACAAGCAGCCCAACCGGCCTCAAGCAGCCCAACGGGCCTCAAGCAGCCCAACCAGCCACAAGCAGCCCAACCGGCCACAAGCAGCCCATCCGACCACAAGCAGCCCAACCGGCCACAAGCAGCCCAACCGGCTACAAGCAGCCCAACCGGCTACAAGTAGCCCAAACGGTGACAAGGAGCCCAACCGGCCACAAGTAGCCCAATCCGGCATCCCGGACCAGAACGGAAGGAACCGTTATGGAGGCAAAGTCTGGGTCACGCAGGAGGTAAGCCGCAAAAGCCAACTGCACCGCAGACGAAGAGATGCGGGTAGCCAAAAACCTCCGGAAGACAGAACCGAAGAAAACCACAGGGACACGGAACCGAACCCGGGGGAGGAGAGAACCCAAGTCCAAATCGTACGCAGAGGGGGGAAAAGAAAACCCCACTCCTTGCAATAGTAAGCCCCGCTCAGAAGGACGGAAATCCAGGCGAGGCCCAATGGAGCCCAAAGGCCCCCAAGGCTGCTCCTCCCCAACCCCAGGAGCCTCTACATCCGGCACCGGGGCCGAGTCGACCTCCAAAGCCCCGGCCTCACAAGAAAAAGCCGGGGCAGCCGAGAGAGCTGGAAGATGAGGGGCCCACTGGTGAGACCCCGGAGCATCGGCCTGAGGAACAGACTCGAATGCCTCCGCAGCTTCCCCAGACGGGGCAACCCCCGAAACTGCCCAAGTCTCAGAAACCTCTAACCCCGCCCAACCCCGAAGCCTGCAGACGCTTAGGGGCCGGAAGCAGGAGGGGGGAACAAAACAAGGGGGCATGGACGGAACCAAGGCCGAAGCGACCAAACCCCCCAAGTCCCTACACAAAGCGGGGCAGCCTCGGGGCGTCCAGGGAAGCGACAACCCGAGCGTGTTGCAACCTACCTACCCTGCAATGTGCGAGCTGCCTGCACCCAAGGGAATTCATCAGCAGACTGGGTGAATGGAGTCACGAACAAGCAACAAAGCTCGCAGGACTCAGGGTCGAATGTGTCACCGACCCAACAGGCAGCGTGACGGAGGCAAAAACAAGGAGAGTCACCCAGAGACAAAGGGACAGAGCAACCCTCAACTCGCACAAAGCGAGAGGGGACGCAAGGGTCTCCACTATGGATCCGAGAGCCCCCGTGGGGTTTCCCAGGGCCCCTAGACTGGGTCTGCTAAGGGTTATCCCAGGCAGGGCACTGCTAACCGGCGCCCCAAACTACCAAGCAAACTGCTAAAGCTGAACCCACGGACGTGTCCACCCGTGAGGGCGAAGCAGGGGGTGCCACCACACAAACGACCCTAACATAAGGGGGGGGGGACACAAGGCAGACCCCCTACCAGGCAAAAACAAATATAAAGAAAAAAAACACACAAGTGGACAACGTACCCAGAGGGAACAGAGCCGGCCGCTGTTATAGGTGAAAACTAGCTACGCAGTACCCTGCGCCCCACCAGTGCTATAACTACCACTTACCCCAAGGTAAACAAGGAAGAAAACCCCCAAACATCCGGGGCGGCCAAACGCCAAGCAGCGAAAAGCCAACAGAGGTAGACCCAAGGTGACTTGTGGTAGGTAACCCCAAGCCCCAGGGGCGGTACTTACAGGGCACTCAGGGAAGGTGACCCTAAGCACATGCAGCCCGAGTACCTGAGAATACTACTCCCAGCTCACACGACCACCGTCAGAGCAGCACTGAAAACAAGTCACAGCACTGAGACAAGACCGGAGCTGGAGCCAAACGACCATGCACTATCGCATCAGCCGAGGAACTGGGGCGGGGATCGCCGGCGCGGGGGGAGATGCGCAGACATGCGGCGCGGCTCGTGTGACGTCATGCTTGTTAGTTCGTTTTTCTTGGGGAGTTCTGTCCACTCGTTTGTCTATTTTCGTTGTTAACCAGAATAGGGGTTTCTTTTGTGACGCTTACCTTCTGGGTGCCTGTCCTGGTCGATGGCAGATATAGAATGCTCCAAATCACATGTGTAGTTCTATGGGCCATTGCTCCCTGTGCCTCTGTGAGGGGGCCAGGTTCTGGCTCGTGGTCCCCAGTAGGCCTAGAATTCCACCCACATCGACTGATGCAAAATAGTTAGGGTATCCATATCAGCCATGCATAGCTCCGGGGAGCCGTAGGGGCTCCCCCTAGAAAAGAATTGATTTCTTCTTCATTCCTGCTCTCATTTAAACGTTTGCCTCGGTGAGGTTCAGTTTCGTTGAAAGATCTCGTCTTAACGACCACACTTTCCCATCCTCATCACTTTGTAATTTTCTAGCATTCCTTAGTACTTCTTCCATCTGTTTGGCACCATTTAGGGTGATCCTCAAAGGTCGATCTTTCCCTTTTACATATCTGCCTATTCTCCTGTAGTCGCACACATTCTCTATGGTTGTAAGACCTTCCACGAGGCCAACAATTTTATCTACTACTTTTGCTTCTTCTACAGCTCTTTCTGACCTAGATGCTATCTCCTTTTCTTTGCAGCCAAAAATGATCGGGGACTTATTCCGATCAACTGTGTTTTGCACCAACTTCGGGTAGATGCCAATTCTTTTCTCACTTCCAGCCTAATGTTTGTCTTATCTTGGTTGCTGCAGTGTTTGACTTCCTTACTGCTTCTTCTATTTTTTCCTTCTCCTTGGCCACTTGTGCATAAGTGAGTTGCATATCTTCTTGCACTGTTCTATTCCCTGTGTAACTTCCTCCATCTGTGCTGACAAAAGCTGTTTCTCCTGTTGAAATTCCTTACCTAACCTATTGTAGTCATTTATGTTTAAATTTACTTTAACTTCTTCCAAAGCTATTTTTAAGAGTTTATTTTCTTCTTCCATGGCTTTGCAATTTGTTTCCAATTGATTTTTATCCTTGCACAAGTCTTTCACTACACCCTCAAGACATACAACTTTGCTATTTAAATGGTCATTACTTTCTTTCAATTTCCTAATTATTTCTACATGAGAGGTCACTATAGTATCTAATTTTACCAACTTGTTGTATAGACTGGTTATATCAATGCTTTCTTCACTGAATCCAGCAAAATCAAGCTCTGTTTTGTATTTCCTCTTGCCGGCGGCCATCTTGAATGTTCTTCTCTGCACTGGAAACACTAGGGCAACTTTTTCTCATCCAATTTTTCACTTCCCTTGGCACATTCCTGTTATCTCACCTATTTTTCAAAAGTACTATACCTTTATGTTCTCTGGGACACCACTCACTATCATCATCCTGTACTACAATACTTAGGATTGTTGAAATATACTGGAGCTCCTCTTGTCTGCCTCTTGGGAAAGAACTTGGGATAAGACTTTTTGTGTGTGCGCCCTGGTCGGGCGTCATCGAGGAGCGCCCCGCAGGAGACCTTATTGTAATTTGTCTTTGGAAGGAGTTGCTGAGAACTTCGAAGCCAGCAGAGAGGGAGTAGTTGATGAGATTCCAAGGTTGTGGAAGGTACTGAGCTCTGTGGAAGAGCAGCCATACAGTGAGGAGCAGGACCTCAAGCTGTGAGAAGAGGAGCAGTGGAATGAAGTTTCACATGTTTCTGTGACACCGGTGGAGAAGCACCATTGTTGCTCAAGGAAGACTTCTTGGTGTAGCAGCCTGGAGAGCTGTGGAGGACCCTGGTAGACGATTCTAGGAAAACCAGATGTCAGGGTAGTGAACTTCCAGATAGGGAAAGGAGTTCTTATTGACTACTTGTAGGGAGTTGGTAGTGTGTTTGGTTGTCATTAGCGTGCAAGACGCAGTGAAAGGTGGGTGATTGATTACCATTTTTGTGCCAAGGAGTACTTATACTTGGTCGCCAGGAAGCCTCCGGGTCTCACCCAGGAAATAGCGTTTCAATACATTCAACGCTGGTTTTCTGGGGGAGCCCCTTTCGCTCCCCTGAGCTACCTATCTAAAGCCAAGGACAAAAGAGGGCCAACCTTGGGAGGTGGAACCCACGTGCCTAAAACCCAAAAGCAAGACAACAGGCAACACCAAAAGGACCCTGCTGAAGACCCAGGAGACCTAAACCCCAGAACAGGGGGGCGAAGGGAACCCCGGGCAACCCAAAGGGCCACAGAGGCCGCGGTACACAAGCAATGGCTGAAAGCCACAACTGGACACAAGAAGATGCACCCTGGCCAAACCAACCAAGCAACAACAACCCCAGGGACCCCTCCGGAAAAAAGCCGACCCAACCTCGCCGGAGAAAGAACGGCTGCAACAAACAAGCCTAACACCAGAACCCAAAGGAGCAGAAACCCCCTGAGAAACAATCTGGAACCGAAGGGGCCACAACCAACTGAGGGGAAGAGAGCATCGTGTTCAAAGACCAGGACAGCTCAGGTGAGGCATGAACAGGCCGGAGGCGAAAAAACACCCACGACAGCATGCGAAACTGTCCAGAAGAAACATGAAAACTGAAAGCAAGCCATAGCAGCTCCGCCAGCACCGCACGATACAAGGTGACAGAATGCGGCATATGAAGACGGTCTTGAAACACCAACTAGGGAAAGGACAAGACCACGTCAACAAAAAGCGAAGTACACCTACGAAGAGACAAAAAAAAAAAAAAACACCAGTGTTGAATGTAATGAAACGCCATTTTCTGGGCGAGTCCCGGAGGCTCCCCGGAGCTATCCATGGCTGATATGGATACCCTAACTATTTTGCATCAGTCGATGTGGGTGGAGTTCTAGGCCTACCGGGGACCACGAGCCAGAACCTGGCCCCCTCAGAGAGGCACGGGGAGCAATGGGCCATAGAAATGCACATGTGATTTGGAGCATTCTATATCTGCCATCGACCGGGACAGGCACCCAGAAAGGTAAGCGCCACAAAACAAACCCCTATTCTGGTTAACAACAAAAATCGACAAACGAGTGGACAGAACTCCCCACGAAAAACGAACTAACAAGCATGACGTCACACAAGCCGCGCCGCATGTCTGCGTAGCTCCCCCCTCCCCGGGAGGGGGAAGGGGGGAGCTGAGGCTGGATATCAAAACCACGAAAAACCCGCTGACCGGAGGGCGGGAGGGTGCCGGGGAGCCTCCGGGACTCACCCAGAAAATGGCGTTTCATTACATTCAACGCTGGTTTTGGGGGGAGCCCCTACAGCTCCCCGGAGCTACCTCACCAAAGACTACCTAAGAAAACAAGGGGACATACCCGGGAGGCGGTCGGTGAACCATTGAAGTCGGTGAACACGAAGTCGAGACAACAAGCAAAGGACCCCTCCGGAAAGCAGCAGGCATTACATTCGCCAGAAAAAGGGAGAACAGCCGCAGACGAAGAAACCTATGACCAAGATCATAAGAGCCAAAAAACCACTGCACCTGAGAAGAGCATGAAGCTCTGCCACACGACCCCCAGAGGCCAATGCCAAAAGAGAGCCGAGGCAAAACAAACCTGTCCCCAAGGAGCCACAACCACCAATGAGAAGAAAAACAGGAGAGCACCCTGTCCAAAGACCTGTACGGCACAGGCAGTGCAGAAGCAGGCCGGAGGTGAAAACGCACGAGACAGCCTGTGAAACGGCACAGAACGAACATCGATACCGAAAGCTAGCAGCAGAAACCAAGGTGCCAGACCCAGGAACAGTCCCATGTGCCTCTACATCCTCTGCAAGCCAATCCTATGACAGCCCCAGGAGGGAAAAGAAAACGCAGGACCAAAACCAAAATGCCACAAGCGTGCAAGTCCACCGCCACAAGTGCAGCTGATAGGGAAGGAACCTGCATAAGGAGCCGCCCCCCACCAACACCCCGCAGAAGGGCAGGAGTGAAGACTCGTTAAAAGGAGCAAAATCGCCCCCAGGAAAACGAGTAGCGCCGAGACAGCGCGAAGAGGAGAGAAATGCACGAAAGAACAAGAAGGCCAAACAACCAGAAACTGCTGGGAAAAGGACCCACACGCCCTAGAAAGGACAGGATTCCGGGAAGCTCAACCGAATGACGACAGACGTAACAGAAAACGGGAAGGAGCAAACCGTCCCAAACCTTCGAGAACAAAAAGAAGCAAACAAAGAACGAAGGCACAAAAACCCCGTCGCACCCGAGACCAAAAGTCATGCAGAAACCTCAAGAAGAGGGGGCCATGACTGAGAAGGCCCGTCCTGGAAAAAAGGGGCGAAAACCGTAGAAAAACACCCACCGACAGGACAGAAATAACGAGCACACTGGACAAGGAAACCGAGCCCAGCGAGGGGCCGACGCCCACAAAGCACGTGCGAAGCGGGGGAACGGAAAAAACCCCACACCACAAAACCGCAAGCCCCGCCCAGAGGGGTAGAAAGACCCCGGCGGGGACCAACGGGGCCTAAGGCCCCTCACGTTTGCCCCACCCCTGCCCCGGGAACCCACCCAGCAGGCCCCGGGGCCGAGCTGTCCCCTCAAAGCCCCAGCATCAAGAAAAACCCTGGGGCAGCCGTGAAAAACACCAAGGAAGGGAGCACACTAGGCTCCGGAACTTGAACGGAAACCGGAGGAAAAGCGAGGGGCGAGACGAAGACCCCAAGCTCATCCCCAGCCAGCACAACGAGGCGAGGACAAGACAGAGAATCCAAGGAACATGGAAAACCCAGGCCCAGCACAGCAAGACCGGCAAGAAAGGAGGGTCGCAGAGGGAGCACGGAAGGGCCGAACATAATGCCACAACCAACCCCGACACGCAGCTGCAGTACCAAAACCGCAGCAAAACGTCCCCACACTCCCCGAGGAAGCGACAGAGAAGACAGATAAATCGCACACGAGTGGCACACAAGGGGACACAGGCGGAAACCGAGCACCCAACCGAGCCACAGGGACGGTAGGAGAAACGTGTGCAGTGTAACAGGCAACCGAAGGAACACATTAGGCAGCCCAACTTGGACTGACCCCATACACAGCCCCAAGAGCAGAGACGAGAGCGCCCATGAAGCACAGAATCCGCTCAACAGGCAAACGACAGGGGAGAGGCGGAACTAAAGAGCCAGAACCCAACCCTGCAAGCACACGAAGGCAAGCACAAAACACCCTCGACACAGGAAACGACACAGGAAACGTACCACCGAACAGGCACCCCCACCGTTGCACCGTGGAACAAGGTGGAGGCGGGGCCCCAAACTCAAGCAAGGTAAGACAAGCATAGGAGAGGAGCAGGAGTACAGGCAGGGGCCGCCTCGAAAGGGCCAAGAGGCCACCCGCAGACACCCGTGAACCGAGGAAGGAATCAGGTGGAGAGAACAAGAGCTGCCCAATATGGGCTAATAGCCCTGCAGTAGGCACCTCGGGTGATACGGTCCACGGTCACAAGTACGTACGTACACCCATGCCTACGTCCAAAAACAGCGTCAGGACGAAGGAAACGCCAAACCGCACAAACTCACCTGCAGAACATAGGCGCTGAAAGGCCATGACGCAAGCTTTTGAGTCCGTAGCCGCCGGAGGCGGCCAGGGTGCCCATGCTGGAGAGGAGGGGAGCGGCGAAGGAGGCTCCCCACCCTAGAATGCAGGGAAAACCTCCTGACTTCCCCACAGTGGGGAAGGGGGGCACGTATGGGGATATGATCGCCACATTTAAGATTCTGAAGGGAATTGATAGGGTAGATAAAGACAGGCTATGTAACACAAGGGGCACACGCACAAGGAGATACAGGTGGAAACTGAGTGCCCAAATGAGCCACAGAGATAGTAGAAAGAACCGTTTGAGTGTCAGAGTGGTTGACAAATGGAATGCATGAGGAAGTGATGTGGTGAAGGTTGACTCTATACACAGTTTCAAGTGTAGATATGATAGAGCCCAATAGGCTCAGTAATCTGTACACCTGGTGATTGACGGTTGAGAGGCGGGACCAAAGAGCCAGAGCTCAACCCCCACAAACACAACTAGGTGAGTACAGCGGCACCCCAGACCACCCCCAAGCAACGGGGCACGGATTGGATGAAGAAAAGAGCGAGAGGCGAAGCCCCCCCCCCCCCGAGAGAAATGGATGCAGAACACGTGTGCACACCGCCCGGAACCAAAACAAACTCTCACGGCGCATGCGCAGGACGCGAAAGAAAAGTAGTCCAGCAGGGCGAGAAGCAGCCCAACAGGGCGAGAAATAGCCCAACAGGGCGAGAAGTAGCCCAACTGGCGACAAGAGCCCAACCAGCTACAAGGCGCCCAACAATGCGAGAAGTAGCCCACCGGCGACAAGCAGCCCAACTGGCGACAGTAGCCCAAACGGCTACAAGGAGCCCCAACTGCTACAAGGAGCCCAAACGGCTACAAGGAGCCCAAAACGGCTACAAGGAGCCCAAAACGGCTACAAGGAGCCCAAAACGGCTACAAGGAGCCCAAAACGGCTACAAGGAGCCCAAAACGGCTACAAGGAGCCCAAAACGGCTACAAGGAGCCCAAACGGCTACAAACTCCGGGACACGCAGGAGGTAAGCTGCAAAGGCCAACCGCACCGCAGGCGAAGAGATGCGGTTAGCCGAAAACTCCGGAAGACAGAACCGAAAAAACCACAGGGACACGGAACCGAACCCGGGGAGGAGCAGAACCCAAGCCCAAATCGTACGCAGAGGGGGGAAAGAAAAACCCCACTCCTCACAACAGTAAGCCCCGCTCAGAAGGAGCGGGGCTCCTATATCTCCTGTATCCAGTATCCAGGCGGGGCGCAATGGAGCACAAAGCCCCCCAAGGCCGCTCCTCCCCAACCCCAGGAGCCTCTACACCAGGCCCCGGGGCTGAGTCGACCTCCAAAGCCCCGGCCCCACAAGAAAAAGCCGGGGCAGCCAAGAGAGCTGGAAGAGAACGGGCCCACTGGTCAGACCCCGGAGCATCGGCCGGAGGAACAGACTCGAATGCCTCCGCAGCTACCCCGGATGGGGCAACCCCCGAAACTGCCCAAGTCTCAGAACCTCGAACCCCGCCCCGACCCCGAAGCCTACAGATGCGTATGAGCCGGAAGCAAGAGGGGGAAAAACAAGGAGGAAGCAAGGAAGAAGCGACAAAACCCCCAAGTCTGTGTCCCTACACAAGCGGGGCAGCATCGGGGCATCCGGGGAAACGACAACCTGAGCGCATTGCAACAACCTACCCTGCAACGCGCGAGCTGCCTGCACCCACGGGAATTCATCAGCAGACTGGGTGAATGGAGTCACGAACAAGCAACAAAGCTCGCAGGACTCAGGGTCGAATGTGTCACCGACCCAACAGGCAGCATGACGGAGGCAAAAACAAGGAGAGTCACCCTGAGACAAAGGGAAAGAGCAACCCTCAACTCGCACAAAGGGAGAGGGACCCAAGGGTCTCCACAATCGGACCTGAGAGCCCCCGGGGGGTTTCCCAGGGCCCCTAGACTGGGTCTGCTAACCCCAAGCCCCAGGGGCGGTACTTACAGGGCACTCAGGGAAGGTGACCCTAAGCACATGCAGCCCAAGTACCTGAGAATACTACTTCCAGCTCACACGATCACCGTAACAGCAGCACTGCAAACAAGTCACAGTACTGAAACAAGACTGGAGCTGGAGCCACACGACCATGCATTATCCCATCAGCCGAGGAACTGGGGCAGGGATCGCTGGCGCGGGGGGAGATGCTCAGACATGCGGCGCGGCTCGTGTGACGTCATGCTTGTTAGTTCGTTTTTCCTGGGGGAGTTCTGTCCACTCGTTTGTCGATTTTAGTTGTTAACCAGAATAGGGGTTTGTTTTGTGGCGCTTACCTTTCTGGGTGCCTGTCCCGGTCGATGGCAGATATAGAATGCTCCAAATCACATGTGCATTTCTATGGGCCATTGCTCCCCGTGCCTCTCTGAGGGGGCCAGGTTCTGGCTCGTGGTCCCCGGTAGGCCTAGAACTCCACCCACATCGACTGATGCAAAATAGTTAGGGTATCCATATCCGCCATGGATAGCTCCGGGGAGCCGTAGGAGCTACCCCCAGAAAAAAGGAAGGACCGTCAGTAAACAGCATGCCGCTGCCGAGAAGAAGCCAGTAGGTGGGACACCATCAAAGAAGCCACCTGATCACCATACAGATGGTGATAGACACGAGTCAAAAAGATCAGACTCGAGGAGAAGATCGAACCAGTGTCGTAATGGACTGGACCTATTTGCTGAAAGAGGTGGAGCCGCAGGAAAAACTCCGGGTTCAGAAACCGGGCAAGCAGCACCTGAAACCAAGGCTGGGCCGGCCTCCATGGGGTTAAGAGGACAACTCTTCTATGGTAAGTCTCCAAGCGAGCTAGGACTTGGAGCCACAATTGAACCGTGGGGAAGAGGTACAGGAACCCCCACCTCGACCAGTCCCGCCGGAAGCCATCGATCCCAACGGCTTCGCAGTTGTGGAAGGGCGCCACATACTGTATATCAGAAGATGCCTCAACCAGGCCGACATGAAGAGGTCCACCACCGGGCACCCGAACATCTGGCAGGTCCAACTGAATGAGTCGGCGTCGACAGTCCATTCCGTGGACAGGGGAATAAACTGAGACAGGTCGTTCACCAGGACGTTGGACACCCCCCCCCCAGACATGAACGGCCTGGAGAGCCAAACCCCGAGAACTCAGCAAACAAGTCACCCAAAGAGACAAGCCCCTGTAACAGTGCAAGTGTTTTGCACTCTTTCATGTTGATTGTAAGTGTAATTTGGAATTGTATGGGCGTGTGTGTGTATGTGTGCGTGTAATTACCTAAGTGTAATTACCTAAGTGTAGTTACAGGATGAGAGCTACGCTCGTGGTGTCCCGTCTTCCCAGCACTCTTTGTCATATAACGCTTTGAAACTACTGACGGTCTTGGCCTCCACCACCTTCTCCCCCAACTTGTTCCAACCGTCTACCACTCTGTTTGCGAAAGTGAATTTTCTTATATTTCTTCGGCATCTGTGTTTAGCCAGTTTATATCTATGACCTCTTGTTCTTGAAGTTCCAGGTCTCAGGAAATCTTTCCTGTCGATTTTATCAATTCCTGTTACTATTTTGTATGTAGTGATCATATCACATGTAGTGTGTGCGTGTTTGCTGGAGTGAGGTGGTAGGAGCGAGAGCTGGCTGGCTTCAATTTGTTGACATGGCAGTACTTAACAACGAGGGCTTTGTGTACTGTCGGACCGGCCTGGGACCTATAAGGACTAGTTTTACCTGTCTGAGTCCTTATTTGAGCATGAGGAAGAGTACAACCCCCCCCCCCCATTGGGGTGTGGCAAGGAGTGGATATATATATATGCCCTGTTGGGCAGTTTAGAGATTAGTTACGGACAGCTTTGAGCTTTGCACAGAGAGAAGGTGACCAGCCAGCTTTCCCCTCAATTTTCACCCTGGTGGGTGCCAGTCACCCTCAGGGTGCATCCATCTGAGTTGAGAAGGTGAGAGCTCAGTTGTGCGTTGTCTTAAACCAGAAATGTGTCTTAGTGGTGACGAGTTAGTGGAATTTGAACCATTTAGCCATGTATGGTGTGGGAGTGTATGGAGTGGGTGATCCCCCTCCCCTTTTAATTAGGTCAATATTGTGTTAAAATAATAGGATGTCAAAATGTTAAATAGTAAGAACTAGTATTCAAGTGCTAAAAAATGAGATAATTTTGTTCAATAAATTTCTCTGTGTAGAATGACAATCTTGAGTTTTGTTCTATTCCTTCTTTTTTGAATCAATGTCCCCTCAAGTAAGAGTTAAGCCTAGGAATAACTAGATGAACAAGTGAGAGATACCTAGATGAACAAGTAAGAGATAACTAGATGAACAAGGTAGGAATGAGAGCGAGGGCGCCATGAGGTGAAGTAAGGCACGGGTGACTGAGGGGAGGTGTGACCTGGCTATCTTGAGGTTATCTTGAGATGATTTCGGGGCTTTAGTGTCCCCGCGGCCCGGTCCTCGACCAGGCCTCCACCCCCAAGAAGCAGCTCGTGACAGCTGACTAACACCCAGGTACCTATTTACTGCTAGGTAACAGGGGCATAGGGTGGAAGAAACTCTGCCCATTGTTTCTCGCCGGCGCCCGGGATCGAACCCGGGACCACAGGATCACAAGTCCCAGCGTGCTGTCTGCTCGGCCGACCGGCTCCTCGTCGGCTAGAGCGTAGCTCGTGCCACCTCCCCTCACCTCACCAACCTGATCTAGGGATACGGATCTCTCAAGTAAAAGCAGGGTGTCGGCAGGTCCCTGAGACCTTAAACAGTGTTCATGTCACATTGTTTACGTGGAATTAAGATTTAGTTTGCAAATGACAGGTGATGGCAGCTTAAATATATAAAGTAAAATTAACATGAGTATAGCATTCATCATAGAATAACATCAGTCTACTCTCTCTATAACTTCTACTCCTCCTCCATCCTTCTCTCCCTCCTGCCTCCCCTCTTCCCATTTTCTATTCTCGCTCGCCTCCCTCTAGCTCAGTTCCTCTCTCAACCTTCCCTGTGTTCTATCCACCCATCCTTCATCCCTCCTTCCTCCTCTCCTCCTTCTTCCTTTACTTTGCTTTACTTCACTTGCCTTGTCAGCACTGTGGAGAAATGCCCGACAGACCACTAAAACATTATCTAACACAGTGCACAGTTACAATCCCATTATGATTTCAACTAAGATTCAACAGAGCAGAAGAAGTTGTTAAAACACATAGGGCAAAATCTTACTGAAGCGACCTTACGAGTCATAAATACTCATACTCCGCCCAAGTAAAACAGAAACAAGCAACACTTAGTGGGCCAGCCAGAGCCTTAGGACCCGCGCAGGAATATCCCTGAAAAAAAAAAAATCACTTGCCTACTTATCTACGTCCACCTCCCTCCGTTACAGCCCAAAGAGCCAAGGACCACATCAAACCCCCTCAATTCAGGCAATGAACCACAATCAGGCAGCAGTCTGAATGGAGCCAGATTGTCGATCCGCTGGCAACCCGAACCCTCCAAAGCGAAAACCACACTGCT
Source organism: Procambarus virginalis (assembly GCA_020271785.1). Lineage (NCBI taxonomy): Eukaryota > Metazoa > Arthropoda > Malacostraca > Decapoda > Cambaridae > Procambarus > Procambarus virginalis. The sequence continues at coordinate 38,838 of WNGS01004678.1, forward strand.
GCAAATTCCCGCACCTTGCTGTGGGCAAGATGGAAAGACGGACCCCACCGTCTCTGGCCAGCCTGGTGAGCACTGGTCACAAAGCCCCAGACAAGAGATGACGCATCCATGAACACATCGAACGAGGTCTCAGTTAGGCGCCAAGGCACTGAACCCCGAAATAACGAAAAGAAAGCCGGCAACACAGCAGCCGACGCAAGGCCCCCAAGGGTCGAATCCAATGATCGTGAGAGAGGCAGAAGGGACTTCCCTGAAGGAACTGAAACAGCCGACGAAGCCAAACCCGATCCGGTGGGGTAGACCATCATCGCAAAGGTCAGGCCCCCACATAACCCTCGAGCAACCGCCAGGTGACCTGGGAGCCTTCCAGAAACAAGCACATGTGGGACTGCAGCCATAGGAGAGACTCTAGAGGGAGAGACAAGGAAGCGGTCTGAGAGTTCCACACAAGACCCAGCCAGGTCCGAACCTAGGCGGGGACCAGACGGGACTTCCTCCAGTTCACTAGGAACTTGAACCCGCCAAGCTAGGAAAGAACCAAATCCCTGTCTAGCAGACATGCAGACCAACTGTGAGCCCAAACCTGCTAGTCATTGAGGTAAGCTAACACCGAACACCTAAAAGACACATGGGACACGACGACCCGGGTAAGGCATGTGAACACGCGAGCCAGGTTGAACCTGAACAGGAGACAACGAAAGCAGTAACCGAGATGCCCCTACCACAAAACCGAGCCAGTCCCTGTACCCCGGATGAATTGGGACGTGCCAATATGCGTCATTAAGGTCCAGGGACACCATCGAAGCTGCTGGCTCCAGCAGAAGCCAGACCTGGGACAGAGTAGTCATCCGAAAAGAGGGGCAAGAAACCCAAGGGTTCAGATGGGACAAGTCCAGAATGAACTACAGGTCCGCACAGTCCTGTTTCAGGACGGGGATCAGGCGGGAACCCCCTTGAGAGACGTTGTTTCGACCACGCCCAAGCGCACCCACTCCGAGATGACCCAACAGAGCGCAGGAGAAGAGGCCTGCCCCATCAGTCCCGTACCCCCCTGAAGGAGGAGGGGCCACCCAACGCCATCGCAGGTCGTCGGAAACGACCCGAAAAGCTCACAATTTGTGAGACCAGGCGTAAGCAAACAGAGCAAACCTCCCCCCTCCCGAATTGTGAAAGGACCGACGCCCTTTATGAGAACCTGATCTACGCATTGAGCGATTACTGTGCCGACCAAACACAGAACCGGCTCAGAACCTGACACCTGTGGCCTACCACAACGAACAGAACTCCGAGCCCTGGCACATCCCTTCCGGGAGGAACCCCCCTGAGATTCCCGAAGCACCAACAAGTCCAACATCAGACAACAACCAACCGAGGCTGCCTGCAGAAAATTCCCAATCGCAGACACTGCAAACAGCAAAGGACAAAAAGGCGAAGAAACTCTTAAGAGCCAGAGCCCAAACAGATTCCAAGGGGGAAGCGAGCACCACCTGCCGAAACTCGAGATGGGCAGCGAAAAACCGTAACACCGCATCCCGCAGGGTCGGCGCAAGCAGATTCAACAGCGCAGATGATGCGCGAATTGCCGAGACTAAGGCACCAGACTTAGGAATGGCCCCAAGCACCTCTACATCCTCCACAAGCCAATCCGAAGACAGCTCCAGGAGGGAAAAGAAATGCAAGATCGAAGCCAGCAAGCCACGAGTGTGTAAGTCCTCAGCCACAAGCACAGCCAACAAGAGCTGAACCTGCATGTGAAGCTGAACCGCACCAACATCCCGCAGAAGGATAGTGGCGAAGAAACATGCATTAACCCTTAAAGTGCGCATCACGTCATATGACGTGTTGGACGTTGTTCCAGTCAACTGCGCATCACGTCATATGATGTGTTGGAGTACTACGCAAGATTTAAACGGCCCGCGGATACACGGGGTTCACCACACCTTCATCAGGGCTCTTGTAAACAGACGCCATTTTTTTTAAAAATCGTGGGCCAAACTCCCGGGTGTTATTGGCCTCAGTATTGAGTGAGCAACCAAGCCTGATGCACGCAGCATGAGCTAACAGCAATGCTGTTCAGCTTGTGACCACAGCATCGCCTAAAAATGCCAAAATATACTTGTTCATGCTATTATGTAGCATGATATTATTACAGAAGACCCCTGACTGTGATAAAACTGACTAGGGTTCTGATAATAGCAGGATTGCGATGATATTTAGCGTTGTGCGCCATGGAGGGAGGAGTAATGCTGTGGGAGGGAGGGTGGTGGCGATGTTTTCTGACTGTGTGGGGCCACCTTTTATTGACTGCACTCAGCATACCAGCTTAGTGGTTCGCTGTAGTGAACACAAATGTAGATACTTATATATAACGTGTGTATAGAGGGTATAAACAGCAAGAGAAGGTTTGGAGCCGCCATTTTGGTGAGGGCGGTGGCGTTGTCTGCACGACGCCACCGTGCAGACGACGGTGTTGTTTACTGGTTACCACGATGGTCTTTGGGCACCATACCAGTTTATTTGTACAAGTATGGTGAATAAAACAGGTAGATATTTATTTATAATGTGTGTATATAGCGTAATAACACCACACAGTATTGTTGGAGGAGAAATATTAGTGCATCTGGCCTTGAGGGTGGCAGCCATGAGCTGACTGTGTTAGGTCTTACGTCTTTGTGCCTCTACTCACCATACAAGCTTAGATGTACAGTTATGGTGAACAAAACATGTAAATACTTATATATAACGTCTGTATATAAGATATATAGCGTAATAACACCACACAGTATTGTTGGAGGAGAAATATTAGTGCGTCTGGCCTTGAGGGTGGCAGCCATCAGCTGACTGTGTTAGGTCCTACGTCTTTGTGCCTTTACTCACCATACAAGCTTAGATGTACAGTTATAGTGAACAAAACATGTAGATACTTATATATAACGTCTGTATATAGTGAATTATAGCAAAAACAGTATTGTGGGAGGAGAATGTGGGCGAGTCAGATGACTGGAGGGAGGGCGGGAGTGGCTGGCTGGTACACGGCGGTCACTCCTCGTTACTTTTTGACTCATAATAGCTACTTAGTGGTTCGTTATAGTGAACAAAACATGCAGATACTTATATATAACCTGTGCTTATAGTGTAATAACCGACAAAGTATTTGTTCACTGATTGATGAACATAACTGAATCAACAATATGCACACCATATTTTTGAGTACAGCAATGATTCACTCATTTTATTATATAAATATATCAAACTACACACTATTGAATAATATTACAGCAAAAAAACTATGAAAAATCAATCAGAGACATAGAAATAATTAGGTAATTATCTCTTTGTGGCAACTCCGGCCTGACAGCTGGCGAGCAACAGACCGCCTGGGACGCATGCTGAGTCAGCGCCTATAATTTGCCAGACTTCCCCGCCCTATAGCGGGCAATATATGGCACTTACGATTTTTTTATTATTTTTCCCGTGATCAGTGAACACAAATTAACAGGTTAGGAAGAAAAAAATATTTTTTTTTTTTCAAAATGACATGCGCCTGTGGGGATGACAGGATATTAACCCTTAACGTGCTCGGGGTCTAATATACTGCTATCCGCACAGGCGCATGTCATTTTGAAAAAAAAAAAAAATTTTTTTTTTGCTAATCTGTTAAGTTTCGTTCACTGATCACGGGAAAAAAAAAAATTCTATTGTACTTACTTTTGTTGCAATAGAGCCGTAAAGTTGATCGGTGACGTCACACTCTGCATGTTCGCTCATGCAGTACACGCCCTGGAGGCGTTGCGCGGCGTCCCGCAACAGCCAGAGTTGCCACAAATATATTTTCGCGCTATTTATTTACAATGTCTAGGCGCATTTTATCCATTATTTTGCACTAAATTTGTTTCAAATAATGTTTGAACATATTTTGTATCAATAATTGTTGCATATTTGAGTATACACAGGCGCACACATCTGTTTTCAATTACGGCAATATAATATGTCATTACAGTCTATTATATTGTATGTTCTGCTTATATTTGTATATATTTACACACACGCACACGCTAACTGCTTATATGTTTACATATTTACACACTCGCACACGCTGTACACACTTTGCAGCACACTTAGAAGTTTTCTAGACTGTGGTAGTCATTGAAGCAGTCGACAGCACATAATGGGATACCACACGTTTCACACCATGTTTGTACAAGCTTCCGTTTCTGGTCTCTACGTGTCGTTGTTTTACACACCAAGCAATCACGTTGGCCTATTGCACGCTTCCCAGCTGGTGGCAAATACTTGAGTCTGTGCTAGGAAGCCTTCAGTGTGAGCGAGGCGTGGAGTACCAGCATGCTGCAACAGTGGGTTTATGATGGGCCGCTGAATCCCTGGGACATCTTTTGCAAACTTTCCTAATAACTGTATTGCAGCATCAAATACAAAGTCACGGAAAGTGGGCTTACGTCCAGTCCTCACAAGGTACATGTTGAAACAGTTCAGCATGCTCATGTCCACAAGATGGAAGAACACTTTTTTCGTCCACCTACATGTCTTCCGCACACACTCTGCAGTGCCAATCATCATGTCTGATTTATCAATCAACCGCATGTTGATATTATAGTCTAAAACACAGTCTGGCTTATATAGTGGTGCGTTTGTTTTATGGCTCACTTTCCCACTGTTCACCATTGTTCCATCATGAATTGTTGTCAACAAGTTCACCTCTCGTTTGTCTTTCCACCGAACTGACAGAATTGTTATCACTTTTCCTTCTCTGACACTCACCAACTGCAATGTCGGTGTCAAACACAGGCATTTCCCTTCATTGTGGCTTTACTGTACCAACCAATCCGGTTCTATTTTCTAGCAAGAACCGAGCTAGCAAGGGACTTGTATAGTAATTATCCGTGTATAAAATGTGTCCCTTGTTCATCCACGGAGCCATGATGGTCTTCACTACACTACCCGAGAATCCATGTTCGTCGTTACCGGGAATGTCTACATCACTAGCCGAGTACAAAATCATGTGTAACACGTATCCTGTCTCACAATCACAAAGAACAAAAAATTTCAAGCCAAATCGGTTTCGTTTTGAGGGAATGTACTGTTTGAATGGAACACGTCCCTTGAAAAGTACGAGAGATTCATCAACCACCAGCTTCTGTGCTGGTACGTAAAAATCTCTGAATTTTCCAATAACATCGTTCATGTAGTGCCTCACTCGCCACAGTCTATCATCAGGTGTTCGGTCCTGAACACTTCAAAATGTAGACACCTGAGGAGTATCTGAAACCTGTCTCGTGACATATATTTACCGAATAAAGGTGTTGGCACTGTATGGTCCTTGCTCCAATAGTCACTTATTGCATGTTTGTGACAGTGCTTCATCAACAAACAGTGCCAAAAACACATACATTTCCGCAACTGTGGTATTTTTCCAACGCTGCAGTCGTGAAAATTCTGTGATTTCCCTCTCAATCAGGTAAGCAGCATGCAGGTTCGTTTGGTGTACAATGTATTCCATGAGTGGTTCATCATAGAATGCTGTAAAATATTCCATCTCAGCCATGTCCTCACCTTGATTAGGGAAAAGGTTTGTAATCCCTACATCTTATCGTCAAAGTGAGGAATATTTGGAAAAAAATCGTCACCATCACTCCACTCAAGTACACCAGGCGTCCTGCGAGATGCAGATGAAAGACGGCGAGGAAGCGATGCATACCGGCGACCAGGAGCTGAAACCGTCTGCGAGAAGCACGGCGGCTACGTGCACGTGAGGTGGGTGCACGTAAGGTGGGTTCTGGTGAGGGGATGCAGGTGAGGTGGGTGCACGTGAGGTGGGTGCACGTGAGGTGGTGTCCGTGAGGTGGTGCCGTGAGTGGGTGCACGTGAGGTGGGTGCACGTGAGGTGGATGACAACGTGAGAGTGGTGCACGTGAATGCACGTGAACACGAGGGTCTTGGTCCCTCATGTGGTGCCATGCGGTAGCGCTTGGCTGGGCGAGATGCTGCTGACGCGACAATTTCTGGCCCAGTTACACCACTGGTACCAGCCACAGGCTCAATAAAACTGTGATCTGAGTCACTAAACCCAGAAAAGGAGTCACCTCCCCTGACTCGTCACCCTCAACAGATCAATATCCACAGGAACTGTGAGGTCGTGGTAGAACTGGGGTAGAAACTGGGCGAGGAGGCATGGGTGAGTGTAGAGGCCTCGCCTTGGCATGGCGAGAATTCTCACTCTCACTGCTGCTGCTACTATCACCCGACAACTGTGTATAATCCTCGTCGTTGTCTGAATCATCAAACACACTTTCCTCACCTCAGAAAATAATTCGTGGGCTATTTGCTCTGGGGTGAGGGATTGCGTGGTGCGTGCCCGTGAGGCGTTTGACCGTGCGCTCGCCATGGTGACTGTCGCTAAACTGAGCCTCCCACGCCTTCGAGCGTGAGCGGGAATTTTTTTTCAAAATGGCCGCTGTTTACTATAGCCCGTGCAGGTATGGGAACCCCAGATACCCGGCGGGACATTCAAATCGTGCGCGGTACCCATACACGTCATTTGACGTGAAGCGCAGTTTACTGGTAAAACGCCTAGCACATCATATGACGTGATGCGCACTTTAAGGGTTTAAANCCTTTCATTCTCCGCCGAACACGTACATGTACGTTACAGGAGAGTGAAGGAGGGGGGCCACTGGGAAGTGTGTCAAGGAAAACCCAGCACAAAGACGCCGCCAGAGTGGCAGACGCCGGCCCCGTCAACGAGAGGAGCAGCAGTGTCATCGCCGGCTGCATTCTCTCTATGGTGTGGGTGCCAGAAGCCACGGAGCGACCGGGGACAAGGAAGAAAGATGTCGTTGACGAGTGTCACGAACCCCAACAGATGACCAATGCAGTATATGGCGCTAGGACTGACCTGCGCTGGTCGGACTGACTGACATATCAACGTCACACAGTGGGTGTTGAACTCCCCTCTGTTTATCCGCTTTCTCCTTTCCCACGGCAATTGGGTGCAGCAACCAAGGCTACCCCAAAACAGTCCCAAACCTTCGAAAACAAAGCAGCAAACAAAGAACGAAGGCACAAAAAACTCCGTCGCACCCGAGACCAAAAGTCATGCAGAACCCCAAGAAGAGGGGGACATGACAGAGAAGGCCCATCCTGGAAAAAGGTGCGAAGACTGTAGAAAAACACCCACCGACAGGACGGAAACAACGGGCACGCTGGACAAGGAAAACCGAGCCCAGGGAGGGACCGATGCCCACAAAGCACGTGCGGAGCGGGGGGACGGAAAAACCCCACACCACAAAACATAAGCTGGCCCAGAGGGGTAGAAAGACCCCCGGCGGGGACCAACGGGGCCGAAGGCCCCTTACGTTAGCACCTCGACACAGGAAACGTACCACCACACAGGCACCCCCACCGTTGCACCGTGGAACAAGGTGGAGGCGGGGCCCCGAACTCAAGCCAGGTGAGACAAGCAAAGGAGAGGGGCAGGAGTACAGGCAGGGGTCGCCTCGAAAAGGCCAAGAGGCCACCCGCAGACACCCGTGAACCGAGGAAGGAATCAGGTGGAGAGAACAAGAGCAGCCCAATATGGGCTAATAGCCCAGCAGCAGGCACCTCGGGCGATACGGACCACTGTCACAAGTACGTACGTACACCCATGCCCACGCCCAAAAACAGCGTCAGGACGAAGGAAACGCCAAACCGCACCAACTCACCTGCAGAACTGTTTTAGTGTCAGAGTGGTTGACAAACGGAATGCATGAGGAAGGGATGAGGTGGAGGCTGACTCCATACACAGAGTCAAGTGTAGAGATGATAGAGCCCAATAGGCTCAGGAATCGGTACACATGTTGATTGACTGTGGAGAGGCAGGACCAGAGAGCCAGAGCACAACCCCGCAAACACAACTAGGAGAGTACAGCAGCACCCCAGACACCCCCAAGCAACGGGGCACGGATGGGATGAAGAGCGAGAGGCGAAGCCCCCCCCCCCCCGAGAAATGGAAGCACAACACATGTGCACACCGCCCGGAACCAAACAAACTCACGGTGCATGCGCAGGACGCGAAAGAAAAGTAGCCCAACAGGGCGAGAAGTAGCCCAATACCGCTACCAGTAGCCCAATACTGCTACCAGTAGCCCAATACCGCTACCAGTAGCCCAATACTGCTACCAGTAGCCCAATACTGCTACAAGTAGCCCAATACTGCTACAGTAGCCCAATACTGCTACAAGTAGCCCAAACTGCTACAAGTAGCCCAATACTGCTACAAGTAGCCCAATACTGCTACAAGTAGCCCAATACTGCTACAAGTAGCCCAATACTGCTACAAGTAGCCTAAAATGCTACAAGTAGCCTAAAACTGCTACAAGTAGCCTAAAACTGCTACAAGTTCCGTACACGCAGGAGGTAAGCCGCAAAGGCCAATGGCACCGCAGACGAAGAGATGCGGTTAGCCGAAAAAACTCCGGAAGACGGAACCGAAGGAACCACAGGGACACGGAACCGAACCCGGGGAGGAGCAGAACCCAAGCCCAAGTCGTACGCAGAGGGGGAAAGAAAAACCCCACTCCTCGCAACAGTAAGCCCCGCTCAGAAGGACGGAATCCAGGCGGGGCGCAATGGAGCACAAAGCCCCCAAGGTCGCTCCTCCCCAAACCCAGGAGCCTCTACACTAGGCCCCGGGGCCGAGTCGACCTCCAAAGCCCCGCCCCACAAGAAAAAGCCGGGGCAGCCGAGAGAGCTGGAAGAGAAGGGGCCCACTGGTCAAGACCCGGAGCATCGGCAGGAGGAACAGACTGGAAGAACAAGGGGGTGCGGGGGAAACCAAGGCCGAAGCGACCAACACCCCAAGTCCGGGTCCCTATACACAAAGTGGGGCAGCCGCGGGGCGTCCGGGGAAGCAAGAGTCCGCTCGCGTTGCAAGACCTAAACCTACCTTGCAACGCACGAGCTGCCTGCACCCGAATTGATTCAGCAGCAGACTGGGTGAATTGAGTCACAAACAAGCAACATAGCTCGCAGGACTCAGGGTCGAATGTGTCACCGACCCAACAGGCAGCATGATGGAGGCAAAAACAATGAGAGTCACCCTGAGACAAGGGGACAGAGCAACCCTCAAACTCACACACAGCGAGAGGGGACGCAAGGGACTCCTCCATCGGACCCGAGAGCCCCCGCGGGGTTTTCCAGGGCCCCTAGACTGGGTCTGCTAAGGGTTATCCCAGGCAGGGCACTGCTAACCGGCTAGCTCTCATCCTGTAACTACACTTAGTAATTACCCAAACTACCAAACAATCTGCTAAAAGCTGAACCCACGGGACGTGTCCACTCGCGAGGGCGAAGCAGGGGGTGCCACCACACAAACGATCCTAATATAAGGGAACAAGGCAGACCCCCTACCAGGCAAAAACAAAAGAAAAGAAAAACCACCCAAGTGGACAACGGACCAGAGGGAACAGAACCGCCGCTGTAATAGGTGAAAACTAGCAACGCAGTGCCCCGCGCCCCACAGTGCTATAACTACCACTTACCCCAAGGTAACAAGGGAGTAAAACCCCCAAACCTCAGGGCGGCCAAACGCCAAGCAGCGAAAAGCCAACAGAGGTAGACCCAAGGCGACTTGTGGAAGGTAACCCCAAGCCCAAGGGGGGTACTTACAGGGCACTCAGGGAAGGTGACCCTAAGCACATGCAGCCCGAGTACCTGAGAATACTACTCCCAGCTCACGACCACCGTAAGAGCAGCACTGAAAAACATTCACAGCGCTGAGACAAGACTGGAGCTGAGAGACCATGCACGATCCCATCAGCCGAGGAACTGGGTGTGGATAGCGGGCGGGGGTCTGGGGCTCCCCTTCCCCTCCCGGGGAGGGGGGAGCTGCGCAGACATGCGGCGCGGCTGGTGTGACGTCATGCTAGTTTACTCGTTTTTCTTTTG
>WNGS01004680.1:0-13209 GCA_020271785.1 Procambarus virginalis
TTACTTGCTTGGAATTTGCATGTGTGGAACATTGCTCGCCTGAGGGATAGAGAATGAACGGTGTGTGGACGTTGTGTGTTACAAGGTCTGCAGTAACGGTGTAGGAAGAAAGGTGAAGGAGATTGAGAAAAACACGCTACATTTCAATGATATTTATTGGGACAGCCAATGTTGGGATCACAGTTAACAAAATTTGTAGGTAGTGATCACGACTCACGCGTCGATGTGTCGACTTATATTGAATTTTGTAACTAGCTCGTCATGATTGTAACTTGTTTAGCTAAAATGAATTGAGGGTTGACATGATTGTAACTTGTTTAGCTAAAATGAATTGAGGGTTCAGTCCTTGACCCTTTATGCGTCCTGCCCATATGACTGCCTTGTGTGAGATTGGATGTTTAGCATCACGTAGGTAGTTCTTGACACATTGTGCACCCACATATAATGTAGAGAGAGAGAGAGAGAGAGGGATGGATGGAGGATGGCGGGTGGATGGATGGATGGTACATCCCATTACCGCCACTCCCCCAGTGCGAGGGGGACGGTAAGTGGAATAGTGCGGCCCGCTGCTTGTAGCTACATCTCCCTTTCCTTAACGAAACCGCATTGGGTAGGACGAAGTAATGGCAGTCATTGCGCACCCTCTGGAGGGGAGATAAGATCACAGTTACAAGGAAATACTCTCAGTTTAGCTCTGAGCAGTGAGCAGTACACTCACACACCCTCTGTGGTCTTTGAAAACGCTTAAGGGTAAGTGGGTAATGGTCTACATCCGTCCTGGACTGTCCCCTTCCATGCATTTGTTACATAAAACAGACATTCTCCGCCAACTGGTACATCTTAAGAGACTCTGCTCTCCCACCCTCCTCCTCCACACTTCCTGCCTTGTATGGCCGAAACTATGTCCCTCATGGATCATCACCAAACACAGCTGCATAGGTCGAAGAAAATAAACTTGAAAAACGATTAAGGAGAATGCTGCACATCCACAAGAGGTTGCTCTCTCACATCAACACTTCCGACCTCCTGTAGGGGGAACTAATGGACGTCAAGGATCACCAACAGTTGCATTGGGTGAGAAAAAGTTAAAAATAATGACTCCACCTGATCCCTCCTTCTCTCATCTTAACTCCCAGCTCCCTCTCAGGTACGGGAGGGTCCCCCCTCCCTCCACAACATAACCTACATACTCCTCCTCCCTACATGTCTGCATACCAAGCACATAGCTTCCATCCCCTACCCATCATGACACTCTCAAGTGACGCCAGGCCGAACGCCAGCCGTCAAAAACCACAAACCACAAATGACCCTAAACACTCTCCAGCCAGAGGGGAAGGGCCCCCTCACTCTCCCCACCCTCCCTCACCTCTCCCTCCCCTACCCCATCAACATATGTTGGGATCCCCTCTCACATACACTCACATACACTCAGCCTCTACATAGCAATACATAGTCATTCTTTAATCAAAACTATTATCTACACACGGGATTAAGTCTGCGGAAAACAAACATACATATTCATTTACTCATCCACTCATATCCACATACCACATACTCTAGCACATACCCCACATAGCCCTACATACTCTCACGCCCCAAAACAACATGACCCCTCCATCTTCCCTGACCGCATAACTCAACACCGGACACACCCTTCCATTACCTTCTAGAGCATTTACCTCATACTCTAGCACATAGCTCACATAGTCTCCTACCCCCAAACAACATGACCCCCAATCTTTCATGACCGCATACCCAAACACCGGACGCTTACACGCGTCCGACACGCGGCGCACCGTTCCATTACCTTCTAGAGCACTTACCTCATACTCTAGCACATAGCCCACATACTCTCCTACCCCCCAAACAACATGACCCCAATCTTCTCTGACCGCATAACCCAAAACCGGACGCTCACACGCATCCGACACGCCCCAACTTCCAGGAAAATCCCCTTACAACATTATGTGGCTACATACCTGCGCACCACATGGCCAGCTGGCTCTAATGGGGTCACCTGGCCAGATGCTGCACACGGTCGTAGTCGCTGGGGGTCCACCTGGTCAGATGACGCGCGTCCTTGTAGTCGCAGGGGGGTCCACCTGGCAGATGACGCGCGTCCTTGTAGTCGCAGGGGGGTCCACCTGGCAGATGACGCGCGTCCTTGTAGTCGCAGGGGGGTCCACCTGGCAGATGACGTGCGTCCTCGTAGTCCTCAACTTCACTACTGACACCTTGACCCATGGACACCTTGACCTATGGACACCTTGACCTATGGACACCTTGACCCATGTGCACATTGACTCATGGACACCTTGACCCATGGACACCTTGACCCATGTGCACATTGACCCATGGACACCTTGACCCATGTGCACCTTGACCCATTGACACCTTGACCCATGGACACCTTGACCCATGGACTCCTTGACCCATGGACACCTTGACCCATTGACACCTTGACCCATGTGCACCTTGACCCATTGACACCTTGACCCATGGACACCTTGATCCATGGACACCTTGACCCATGGACTCCTTGTCCCATGGACACCTTGAACCATGGACACCTTGACCCATGTGCACCTTGACCCATGGACACCTTCACCCATGTGCACCTTGACCCATGGACACCTTCACCCATGTACTCACCTAATTGTACTCACCTAATTGTGCTTGCGGGGGTTGAGCTTTGGCTCTTTGGTCCCGTCTCTCAACTGTCAATCAACTGGTGTACAGGTTCCTGAGCCTATTGGGCTCTATCATATCTACACTTGAAACTGTGTATGGAGTCAGCTTCCACCACATCACTTCTTAATGCATTCCATTTATTAACTACTCTGACACTGAAAAAATTCTTTCTAACGTCTCTATGGCTCATCTGGGTACTAAGTTTCCACCTGTGTCCCCTTGTTCGTGTCCCACCCGTGCTGAAGAGTTTGTCTTTGTCCACCCTGTCAATTCCCCTGAGAAGTTTGTTGGTAGTTATCATGTCTCCCTTACTCTTCTGTTTTCCAGGGATGTGAGGTTCAGCTCCTTTAGCCTTTCCTCGTAGCTCAATCCTCTCAGTTCCGGGACGAGCCTGGTGGCATACCGCTGAATCTTCTCTGACTTTGTCTTGTATTTAACTAGGTATGGACTCCAGGCTGGAGCTGCATACTCCAGGATTGGTCTTACATAAGTGGTATACAGGGTTCTAAAAGATTTCTTACACAAGTTTATAAAGGTAGTTCTTATGTTGGCCAGTCTAGCATATGCTGCTGATGATATTCTTTTGATGTGGGCCTCTGGGGACAGGTTCGGTGTGATATCAACCCCCAGATCTTTCTCTCTATTTGACTCTTGCAGGATTTCACCTCCCAGATGATACCTTGTGTTCAGCGTCCTGCTCCCTTCGCCTAATTTCATCACCTTACACTTTCCCGAGTTGAACTTTAGCAGCCATTTTCTAGACCATTCCTCCAGTTTATCAAGGTCATCCTGTAGTCTGTGTCTATCTTCTTCCGTCTTGATTCTTCTCATAATTTTTGCATCATCGGCAAACATTGAGAGGAATGAGTCTATACCCTCCGGAAGATCGTTCACATATATTAGAAACAGGATGGGTCCAAGTACTGAGCCCTGTGGGACTCCGCTGGTGACATCTTCCACTCTGATGTCTCCCCCCTCTCCGTTACTCGCTGTTTCCTGTTGCTTAAGTACTCCCTTATCCACTGGAGCACCATCCCTTACACTCCTGCCTGTTGCTCCAACTTTTTTAACAGGATTTTATGGGGTACTGTGTCAAAGGCTTTTTGGCAATCCAGGAAAATGCAGTCGGCCCACCCTTCTCTTTCCTGCCTAATTTTTGTTGCCTGGTCATAAATTCTATTAACCCTGTGAGGCACGATTTACCATCCCTGAACCCATCTTGGTGGTGAGTTACAAAGTTATTTCCCTCCAGATGCTCTACGAGCCTTTTCCTCACGATCTTCTCCATCACCTTGCATGGTATACAAGTTAAGGAAACTGGCCTGTAGTTCAGTGCCTCTTGCCTGTCGCCCTTCTTGTATATTGGACCACGTTAGCTGTCTTCCACTTTCTGGTAAGTCTCCTGATTCCATTCCATATTTCACCCATGTGCACTTTGACCAATGTGCACCTTGACCCATGGACACCTTGACCCATGGACACCTTGAACCATGGACACCTTGACCCATGTGCACCTTGACCCATGTGCAATCTGACCATTGGACACCTTGACCTATGGACACCTTGACCCATGGGCACCTTGACCCATGGACACCTTGACCCATGTGCACTTTGACCCATGGACACCTTGACCCATGGACACCTTGACCCATGGACACCTTGACCCATGGACACCTTGACCCATGGACACTTTGAACCATGGACACCTTGACCCATGGACACTTTGAACCGTGGACACCTTGACCCATGTGCACGTTGACCCATGGACACCTTGACCAATGGACACCTTGACCCATGGGCACCTTGACCCATGGACACCTTGACCCATGTGCACCTTGACCCATGCGCACCTTGACCCATGGACACCTTGACCCATGGACACCTTGACCCATGAGCACATTGACCCATGGACACCTTGACCCATGGACACCTTGACCCATGGACACCTTGACCCATGGACACCTTGACCCATGTGCACCTTGACCCATGGACACCATGACCCATGGACACCTTGAGCCATGTGCACCTTCACCCATGGACACCTTGACCCATGTGCACCTTGACCCATGGACACCCTGACCCATGTGCACCTTGACCCATGGACACATTGAACCATGGACACCTTGACCCATGGACACCTTGACCCATGGACACCTTGACCAATGGACACCTTGACCCATGGACACCATGACCCATGGGCACCTTGACCCATGTGCACCTTGACCCATGGACACCTTGACCCATGTGCACCTTGACCCATGGACACCCTGACCCATGTGCACCTTGACCCATGGACACATTGAACCATGGACACCTTGACCCATGGACACCTTGACCCATGGACACCTTGACCAATGGACACCTTGACCCATGGACACCTTGACCCGCGGACACCTTGACCCATGGACACCTTGATCCATGGACACCTTGACCAATGAACACCTTGACCCCTGGACACCTTGACCCACGTGCACCTTGACCCATGGATACCTTGACCTATGGACACCTTGACCCATGGACACCTTGACCCATGGACACCTTGACCCATGTGCACCTTGACCCATGGACACCCTGACCCATGTGCACCTTGACCCATGGACACATTGAACCATGGACACCTTGACCCATGGACACCTTGACCCATGGACACCTTGACCAATGGACACCTTGACCCATGGACACCTTGACCCGCGGACACCTTGACCCATGGACACCTTGATCCATGGACACCTTGACCAATGAACACCTTGACCCCTGGACACCTTGACCCACGTGCACCTTGACCCATGGATACCTTGACCTATGGACACCTTGACCCATGGACACCTTGAACAATGGACACCTTGACCCATGCGCACCTTGACCCATGGACACCTTGACCCATGGACACCTTGACCCATGAGCACATTGACCCATGGACACCTTGACCCATGTGCACCTTGACCCATTGACACCTTGACCCATGGACACCATGACCCATGGACACCTTGACTCATGCACACCTTGACCCATTGACACCTTGAGCCATGGACACCTTGACCCATGGACACCTTGACCCATTGACACCTTGACCCATTGACACCTTGACCCATGGACACCTTGACCCATGTGCACCTTGACCCATGTGCACCTTGAACCATGGACACCTTGACCCATGGACACTTTAACCCATGTGCACCTTGACCAATGGACACCTTGACCCATGGACACCTTGACCCATTGACACCTTGACCCATGGACACCTTGACCCAAGGACACCTTGACCCATGTGCACCTTGAACCATGGACACCTTGACCCATGGACACCTTGACCCATGGACACCTTGACCCATGGACACCTTGACCCATGTGCACCTTGACCCATGGCACCTTGACCCATGGACACCTTGACCCATGGCACCTTGACCCATGTGCACCTTGACCCATGGACACCTTGACCCATGGACACTTTGACCCATGGACACCTTGACCCATGGACACCTTGACCCATGGCCCCTTGACCCATGGACACCTTGACCCATGTGCACCTTGACCCATGGACACCTTGACCCGTGGACACCTTGACCCATGGACACCTTGACCCATGGACACCTTGACCCATGGACACCTTGACCCAAGGTCACCTTGACCCATGTGCACCTTGACCCATGGACACCTTGACCCATGGACACCTTGACCCATGGACACCTTGACCCATGTGCACTTTGACCCATGGACCCCTTGACCCATGGACACCTTGACCCATGGACACCTTGACCCATGGACACCTTGACCCACGGACACCTTGACCCACGGACACCTCGACCCATGTGCACCTTGAACCATGTGCACCTGACCCATGGACACCTTGACCCATGGACACCTTGACCCACGGACACCTTGACCCACGGACACCTTGACCCATGTGCACCTTGACCCATGTGCACCTTGACCCATGTGCACTTTGACCTATGGACCCCTTGACCCATGAACACCTTGACCCATGGACACCTTGACCCATGTGCACTTTGACCCATTGACCCCTTGACCCATGAACACCTTGACCCATGGACACCTTGACCCATGGACACCTTGACTCATGTGCACCTTGAACCATGGACCCATTGACCCATGGACACCTTGACCCATGGACACCTTGACCCATGGACACCTTGACCCATGGACACCTTGAACCATGTGCACTTTGACCCATGGACCCCTTGACCCATGGACACCTTGACCCATGTGCACCTTGACCCATGGACACCTTGACCCACGGACACCTTGACCCATGGACACCTTGACCCATGTGCACCTTGAACCATGTGCACCTTGACCCATGTGCACTTTGACCCAAGGACCCTTGACCCATGGACACCTTGACCCATGGACACCTTGACCCATGGACACCTTGACCCATGTGCACTTTGACCCATGGACCCTTTGACCCATGAACACCTTGACCCATGGACACCTTGACCCATGGACACCTTGACCCATGTGCACCTTGACGCATGGACCCCTTGACCCATGAACACCTTGACCCATGGACACCTTGACCCATGGACACCTTGACCCATGGACACCTTGACCCATGGACACCTTGACCCATGTGCACCTTGACCCATGGACACCTTGACCCATGGACACCTTGAGCCATGTGCACCTTCACCCATGGGCACCTTGACCCATGTGCACCTTGACCCATGGACACCTTGACCCATGTGCACCTTGACCCATGGACACCCTGACCCATGTGCACCTTGACCCATGGACACATTGAACCATGGACACCTTGACCCATGGACACCTTGACCCATGGACACCTTGACCAATGGACACCTTGACCCGTGGACACCTTGACCCATGGACACTTGACCCATGGACACCTTGACCAATGAACACCTTGACCCCTGGATACCTTGACCCACGTGCACCTTGACCCATGGATACCTTGACCCATGGACACCTTGACCCATGGACACCTTGAACAATGGACACCTTGACCCATGCACACCTTGACCCATGGACACCTTGACCCATGGACACCTTGACCCATGAGCACATTGACCCATGGACACCTTGACCCATGTGCACCTTGACCCATTGACACCTTGACCCATGGACACCATGACCCATGGACACCTTGACCCAATGACACCTTGACCCATTGACACCTTGACCCATGGACACCTTGACCCATGTGCACCTTGACCCATGTGCACCTTGACCATGGACACCTTGACCCATGGACACTTTAACCCATGTGCACCTTGACCAATGGACACTTTGACCCATGGACACCTTGACCCATGGACACCTTGACCCATGGACACCTTGACCCAAGGACACCTTGACCCATGTGCACCTTGAACCATGGACACCTTGACCCATGGACACCTTGACCCATGGGCACCTTGACCCATGTGCACCTTGACCCATGGGCACCTTGACCCATGTGCACATTGACCCATGGACACCTTGACCCATGGACACCTTGACCCATGTGCATCTTGACCCATGGACACCTTGAACCATGGACACCTTGACCCATGGACACCTTGACCCATGGACACCTTGACCATGGACACCTTGACCCATGGACACCTTGACCCATGGACACCTTGACCCATGTGCACCTTGACCCATGGACCCCTTGACCCATGAACACCTTGACCCATGGACACCTTGACCCATGGACACCTTGACCCATGGACACCTTGACCCATGGACACCTTGACCCATGTCCACCTTGACCCATGGACACCTTGACCCATGGACACCTTGACCATGTGCACCTTCACCCATGGGCACCTTGACCCATGTGCACCTTGACCCATGGACACCTTGACCCATGTGCACCTTGACCCATGGACACCCTGACCCATGTGCACCTTGACCCATGGACACATTGAACCATGGACACCTTGACCCATGGACACCTTGACCCATGGACACCTTGACCAATGGACACCTTGACCCATGGACACCTTGACCCGTGGACACCTTGACCCATGGACACCTTGACCCATGGACACCTTGACCAATGAACACCTTGACCCCTGGACACCTTGACCCACGTGCACCTTGACCCATGGATACCTTGACCTATGGACACCTTGACCCATGGACACCTTGAACAATGGACACCTTGACCCATGCGCACCTTGACCCATGGACACCTTGACCCATGGACACCTTGACCCATGAGCACATTGACCCATGGACACCTTGACCCATGTGCACCTTGACCCATGGACACCTTGACCCATTGACACCTTGACCCATGGACACCTTGACCCAAGGACACCTTGACCCATGTGCACCTTGAACCATGGACACCTTGACCCATGGACACCTTGACCCATGGACACCTTGACCCATGGACACCTTGACCCATGGACACCTTGACCCATGTGCACCTTCACCCATGGACACCTTGACCCATGGACACCTTGACCCATGGACACCTTGACCCATGTGCACCTTGACCCATGGACACCCGACCCATGGACACCATGACCCATGGACACCTTGACCCATGGACACCTTGACCCCTGTGCACCTTCACCCATGGACACCTTGACCCATGTGCACCTTGACCCATGGACACTTTGACCCGTGTGCACCTTGACCCATGGACACCTTGACCCATGGACACCTTGACCCATGGACACCTTGACCCAAGGTCACCTTGACCCATGTGCACCTTGACCCATGGACACCTTGACCCATGGACACCTTGACCCATGGACACCTTGACCCATGTGCACTTTGACCCATGGACCCCTTGACCCATGGACACCTTGACCCATGGACACCTTGACCCATGGACACCTTGACCCACGGACACCTTGACCCACGGACACCTCGACCCATGTGCACCTTGAACCATGTGCACCTTGACCCATGGACACCTTGACCCATGGACACCTTGACCCACGGACACCTTGACCCACGGACACCTTGACCCATGTACACCTTGACCCATATGCACCTTGACCCATGTGCACTTTGACCTATGGACCCCTTGACCCATGAACACCTTGACCCATGGACACCTTGACCCATGTGCACTTTGACCCATTGACCCCTTGACCCATGAACACCTTGACCCATGGACACCTTGACCCATGGACACCTTGACTCATGTGCGCCTTGAACCATGGACCCATTGACCCATGGACACCTTGACCCATGGACACCTTGACCCATGGACACCTTGACCCATGGACACCTTGAACCATGTGCACTTTGACCCATGGACCCCTTGACCCATGGACACCTTGACCCATGTGCACCTTGACCCATGGACACCTTGACCCACGGACACCTTGACCCATGTGCACCTTGACCCATGGACACCCTGACCCATGTGCACCTTGACCCATGGACACATTGAACCATGGACACCTTGACCCATGGACACCTTGACCCATGGACACCTTGACCAATGGACACCTTGACCCATGGACACCTTGACCCGTGGACACCTTGACCCATGGACACCTTGACCCATGGACACCTTGACCAATGAACACCTTGACCCCTGGACACCTTGACCCACGTGCACCTTGACCCATGGATACCTTGACCTATGGACACCTTGACCCATGGACACCTTGAACAATGGACACCTTGACCCATGCGCACCTTGACCCATGGACACCTTGACCCATGGACACCTTGACCCATGAGCACATTGACCCATGGACACCTTGACCCATGTGCACCTTGACCCATTGACACCTTGACCCATGGACACCATGACCCATGGACACCTTGACTCATGCACACCTTGACCCATTGACACCTTGAGCCATGGACACCTTGACCCATGGACACCTTGACCCATTGACACCTTGACCCATTGACACCTTGACCCATGGACACCTTGACCCATGTGCACCTTGACCCATGTGCACCTTGAACCATGGACACCTTGACCCATGGACACTTTAACCCATGTGCACCTTGACCAATGGACACCTTGACCCATGGACACCTTGACCCATTGACACCTTGACCCATGGACACCTTGACCCAAGGACACCTTGACCCATGTGCACCTTGAACCATGGACACCTTGACCCATGGACACCTTGACCCATAGACACCTTGACCCATGGACACCTTGACCCATGGACACCTTGACCCATGTGCACCTTCACCCATGGACACCTTGACCCATGGACACCTTGACCCATGGACACCTTGACCCATGTGCACCTTGACCCATGGACACCCGACCCATGGACACCATGACCCATGGACACCTTGACCCATGGACACCTTGACCCCTGTGCACCTTCACCCATGGACACCTTGACCCATGTGCACCTTGACCCATGGACACTTTGACCCGTGTGCACCTTGACCCATGGACACCTTGACCCATGGACACCTTGACCCATGGACACCTTGACCCAAGGTCACCTTGACCCATGTGCACCTTGACCCATGGACACCTTGACCCATGGACACCTTGACCCATGGACACCTTGACCCATGTGCACTTTGACCCATGGACCCCTTGACCCATGGACACCTTGACCCATGGACACCTTGACCCATGGACACCTTGACCCACGGACACCTTGACCCACGGACACCTCGACCCATGTGCACCTTGAACCATGTGCACCTTGACCCATGGACACCTTGACCCATGGACACCTTGACCCACGGACACCTTGACCCACGGACACCTTGACCCATGTGCACCTTGACCCATGTGCACCTTGACCCATGTGCACTTTGACCTATGGACCCCTTGACCCATGAACACCTTGACCCATGGACACCTTGACCCATGGACACCTTGACTCATGTGCACCTTGAACCATGGACCCATTGACCCATGGACACCTTGACCCATGGACACCTTGACCCATGGACACCTTGACCCATGGACACCTTGAACCATGTGCACTTTGACCCATGGACCCCTTGACCCATGGACACCTTGACCCATGTGCACCTTGACCCATGGACACCTTGACCCACGGACACCTTGACCCATGGACACCTTGACCCATGTGCACCTTGAACCATGTGCACCTTGACCCATGTGCACTTTGACCCAAGGACCCCTTGACCCATGGACACCTTGACCCATGGACACCTTGACCCATGGACACCTTGACCCATGTGCACTTTGACCCATGGACCCTTTGACCCATGAACACCTTGACCCATGGACACCTTGACCCATGGACACCTTGACCCATGTGCACCTTGACGCATGGACCCCTTGACCCATGAACACCTTGACCCATGGACACCTTGACCCATGGACACCTTGACCCATGGACACCTTGACCCATGGACACCTTGACCCATGTGCACCTTGACCCATGGACACCTTGACCCATGGACACCTTGAGCCATGTGCACCTTCACCCATGGGCACCTTGACCCATGTGCACCTTGACCCATGGACACCTTGACCCATGTGCACCTTGACCCATGGACACCCTGACCCATGTGCACCTTGACCCATGGACACATTGAACCATGGACACCTTGACCCATGGACACCTTGACCCATGGACACCTTGACCAATGGACACCTTGACCCGTGGACACCTTGACCCATGGACACCTTGACCCATGGACACCTTGACCAATGAACACCTTGACCCCTGGATACCTTGACCCACGTGCACCTTGACCCATGGATACCTTGACCCATGGACACCTTGACCCATGGACACCTTGAACAATGGACACCTTGACCCATGCACACCTTGACCCATGGACACCTTGACCCATGGACACCTTGACCCATGAGCACATTGACCCATGGACACCTTGACCCATGTGCACCTTGACCCATTGACACCTTGACCCATGGACACCATGACCCATGGACACCTTGACCCATTGACACCTTGACCCATTGACACCTTGACCCATGGACACCTTGACCCATGTGCACCTTGACCCATGTGCACCTTGAACCATGGACACCTTGACCCATGGACACTTTAACCCATGTGCACCTTGACCAATGGACACTTTGACCCATGGACACCTTGACCCATGGACACCTTGACCCATGGACACCTTGACCCAAGGACACCTTGACCCATGTGCACCTTGAACCATGGACACCTTGACCCATGGACACCTTGACCCATGGGCACCTTGACCCATGTGCACCTTGACCCATGGGCACCTTGACCCATGTGCACATTGACCCATGGACACCTTGACCCATGGACACCTTGACCCATGTGCATCTTGACCCATGGACACCTTGAACCATGGACACCTTGACCCATGGACACCTTGACCCATGGACACCTTGACCAATGGACACCTTGACCCATGGACACCTTGACCCATGGACACCTTGACCCATGTGCACCTTGACGCATGGACCCCTTGACCCATGAACACCTTGACCCATGGACACCTTGACCCATGGACACCTTGACCCATGGACACCTTGACCCATGGACACCTTGACCCATGTCCACCTTGACCCATGGACACCTTGACCCATGGACACCTTGAGCCATGTGCACCTTCACC
>WNGS01004683.1:45300-52800 GCA_020271785.1 Procambarus virginalis
AGGGATAACTTATGGAAGGGACCAGAAAGCCAAAGCCTGGCATACCGAAAGGTAAACTGCAAGGAAACAAAATTGTTAATATAAATACCATAGGTAGTAAATCTCAAGGATATAGGCTGTACAGACATGAACGACGACATCACCCATTAGAATAAGGAGATGCCACAAGTTTGTCCTGGTATGAGAGAATGGAATTTCACGACTGTGTTAAGTTGTGCGAGTGAGTACGACCAGATGAATATCGGCGTGGAATCTCCAAAAGTGCATATCCATCCGTGCACCTTCCTGTATCCTCTGGTCTGGGACCAAGGTCTGCCTCGCTGGGTATCTATGGGCAACCCTCGGGCTGGGATGGCCAAGGATATTGTCAGAGGCGTTACAATGCCTTTATCACCAGTGTTGATTATACAAATCAGTGGAACTCTGTGGTTCCAGTCAGAGATATAACTTAAAGGGTTAGTTTCGTGCTCCCAGGCCAGAAGGGTTCACTCATGTTAAGGCAGGTCTCTTAACCTCCATCGGTACTTTTCCATGACATGAAACAAAGATTACTTGTGTATGGAATTGTTATTGATTTAGGCATTTGTCTGTCTCCTATCCTCCTCCTAAACCTGTCTCCAGGTTTACACAAAATGCGTCCTCTTCATTCCATCCAGTGGTCGACCCTAAAGACTCATTCATATTTAAACATTCTGTTCATTCAAAATAAGAATCTCGTATATAAATTAATAATGTTGTATATTAGTATTGTTATGGTGCCCTGTCCTATTTCTTCCCCAATGCCAGTGTTAAGAGTTATATCCACTAACCTTGCAAGTTCCCAGAGATGCAAGGAGTATATTCATATAAGAGGCTACAGAATATATAACATTTATGGAGAAATTAGTATTTATAAGTTTGGCAGATAAAGATGGTTGCGCCCCTTATGCATACAAACTGGCGGCGCCCTGCTTAAAAGCGCACCATTTTCGCGAGGGCACCAGCAGGCTGGCGATTGGCTGGGCGAGGTCACGTGACCTGACTGCCCAATCAGAGCCTGCCGTGACGTCACCGGGAGGCCTGGCTCAGCACTGCCGGAGGCACTGCGGCAGAGCTTGACAGACTTTTGACGCAAGTAGAAGTGCACAGTGAGCTCCTGAGATTGGAGGTTTTTGAAGCCTCGCTCAGTGAATTTTGAGCACATTGCAATCTACCTTGTCACAGAAGACAGTGTGCTCCTGGGAAGTACGAACATGCCAAGTTCAAGGGGCAAAGGAGGGCCAAGAACTTGAGAATATTAGTCGGCAACTGGAGGTGAACGACGACTCTAGGCTGGCAAGTCTGGCTCCTGTGAATTTGCTCTGGTAGACGTGCAGTGTTGCAGTGGCTGGGTCACATTTACTTAGGTAGGAGGGAAGGCACTGCATCTGGATACAGGAGAAAACGTCTCTGAAGGAGCGTGTGTGTACAGTGACATGCTCAGCGTCTGTGGACCAGCTTTGAAAATCTGAACCCAGGGGAATGGTAAGGCAGAGATGCGATTTCTCTAGGACACCCGAGGACCTGTAACACGCTACTGGAATGCCGAGGAGCGACCTGGGAACCGTGGATCCTCTACCATCAGAGGACAGGCGTCGTGGACAGGAGTAATTAAGATCAATATTTCCCTCCCATTAACCCTTGAAGATTAGCTAGGTTGGCCCATCATATATATGTATTTCATTGTGTTTTTCTTATTATGTTAACTTACAGTAGGCTCTAGGTATTACTACTGCTGGAGAAGACAGCGTGAGAATGTTTGTGGCAGTTGGTGAAGGACGTTGACGAAGCCGTCCCCCACAAGTGGGACCGAGTCCCCAATTTAAATTTGCCCAGCTGTCGGAGTTGCCAGAGGCGGAGAGAGGAGAGCTGCCAATGTTCAGTTCATTCTTTTATATACATATATCCTAATGTGATTATTTCTTTACACGATTAATGTAGTTCTCATAGTAAACTTCATATGATTTTACTGATGTGTTTATGTACACCTTCCATCTCTCCTTGAGCATTATTAAGTGATGATATTGCACCACACCAATATCATTATATGGAAAATAGCCTAGTGGCTATTTTCCTAGTGGCTATAATAGCCTGGTAACATGAGTAACACTGGTATTTATGGAAACATACCCTAGGCTGGCAATACTGATTCAACACTGATAGTGGCAACTGTCTGGTGACATCGAATTTAACCACTGAACTGTAGTGTTGGGATGCAGAGTTACAACCCAGCTGGCGACCTTGTGAATAGTTAAGTGACAGGTGTGGACGAGTGACCTGTGACCCCTTTGTTATGGTAGGCAGGACTCAAAGTAGTACTGTTACTGCATGGCATGACGTCCTGAGGTTAGTACCGAGTCCTCCTTCACTCCTCCATGCGGCAAGGCTGGGATCGCTAGTAGCGGTTCCCCCGTGGTTCAACTGGAGGGCTCCTAGGGTGATCAGCCGTTTTCCCACCCAGGTGTGTAGGAGCACAGACCCGCGGTGGTGGTTATAGTGTGGTCCTCATCTTAGGGACCGATAGACTAGCAAGATGAGTGAGTCAGTCATCCACCAACCACCCTGTACGTAATAGCATACTGTGCATATTCGGCTATTTAGTCAGTTTTTCTTGGCGATTTGAATCTGTAGTACGTGTGTGAAGCATTTACAACATTGTGGTTCAAACAAAAGTCAGCAAAGTTCTTTTCAATGTTTGAACGTCATCAGTTTGTCATGTGTAAACCGTTTTTCCATTCATAAATAAGGGGTCTGGCAGGTGCATGGAATGGACTTCAGCCCTTGTTTATGAGGACGAGATCGATCAACTACACCTCAACTGATCACCTTCGAACATTTCCCGAATAGTACTTTGCTGATGACCGCTGCTCGAATGTCAAGCTATAACTATCACCCAATGTAGTTCTAATGCAAATAATGGCCAACAGAACCTTAACACCTAACTTAACCTATGGGTAACTTCACTGAGAATCTGAGTCAAGGTATATTTAGTGACCAGAATAATCTGGGGAAAGCCTTGTAGGAGCTCTGGGGTGTCCTTAAAGTGAGAGGCTGCCCAGAATATACCATACGAGAAGCTGCCAAGAAAATGGCTCCTCTCCAGTAACAATTTTGTTCGGGAACATCCAGTGTATAAAGGGTGTTCTAAGTTATATATTCCTACAGCTTCAGGAAGCATTCAAAAAAGTTAACAAGCTCTAGACAGATTAATGAATCCATCTGCGAACTTCCGACATAAAACTTGCTTCCTTCGGAGCTTTCTTTGTTAGCTTGGAATAAAAGGACGTAGTTAGTGTCCCTGCTCTTAAAACCGTTATCTGTGGTTATAGGAGCTCCGCCAGTTATTATATAATATTTTCTTCTCCAATAAAGAGAAATACTTTGCACTTACAAATCAGGAACACCACGTTACCCCGTTCCGGAGACCCAGAAACGTTCACCTTTCAACACTTCACAGGTCCTGCAGCCTGAACCACAATATTTGTCGATTTGCAGAATTGCTACAGTATTCAAGGACTACCAATACCTTGTGCACGATCCAGATGATGGCCACGTAGCTGCAAGTGCTCAGCCTCCCAAAACTGTCCGACGGTATATTCATATTGCTAGGTTTAGCCCCAGGACTTTCCCCTCACTCTTTAAAACTTTCCTTTTGCCAGTCTCTCCTAACCCCAACTGAAGCATCACCCTCTTTGGTATTTTTATTTATATATTATATATATATTTGATTGGACTGGTGGGATACAAGGCAGACAAACAAATGTGGACGGAGAGGAGAGGATTGAAATGTAACCAAAATTGTTAGCTTAACATTACCCATATAATGCACCACCACTAGATTTTCAAATTATGGGCCTGAAGAACGGTTTACCACTCTGAAGTGGTTAACTCCGAGTACTTTAGACTATACCTATTAGAAGATCACCGCTTCAAGGCATAGTGTGTAACCTATTAAAAATATTAAACGTTCCCTTCACCTATTGTACTTGTGGGAATATGTATCAACTACATAATGACCAACTGCGATTTGAAAGAAATTTTTCCAAGTAACTTTAATCCCTCCATACCTGCAGAAGCGTTGTAAGAGACCAAATTCTTGGGGTCTGGTTGACCATACCTGCAGTGCCGTTGTACTGATGCACCCTCGTACATACCTGAAATTACACATTAAATATATCAAAGTACTAAATTGAACATCTTGAAAGTTTGAGATTGTCCTGCAAGACAATCGATCAGGTCAGATTTTGGTTTATCTAAGAAGCTAACTTACCTAAAGATGGCAAAACCCAACCTCAGACTTTACTCATCCACAGCTCGTTCTCATCACAACGACCAAGTGGTCGTTAACCCGGCAGCCAAACATGAACGTTCTCAACAACGGCCAAGTGGTCGTTAACCCGGCAGCCAAACATGAACGTTCTCAACAACGGCCAAGTGGTCGTTAACCCGGCAGCCAAACATGAACGTTCTCAACAACGGCCAAGTGGTCGTTAACCCGGCAGCCAAACATGAACGTTCTCAACAACGGCCAAGTGGTCGTTAACCCGCAGCCAAACATGAACGTTCTCAACAACGGCCAAGTGGTCGTTAATCCGGCAGCCAAACATGAACGTTCTCAACAACGGCCAAGTGGTCGTTAACCCGGCAGCCAAACATGAACGTTCTCAACAACGGCCAAGTGGTCGTTAACCCGGCAGCCAAACATGAACGTGAAGAACGCTTCACATTTAACTTGTCCTCAGTCTATGCTCGTTCATACACCGACCCACAACAGTTCATACATTTTAACACACTGTACTTAAAATAGTTTGATATGTGACCGATTATATATTATTAGGGGAAGGAGACATGTTGGAAACACTCGCGTGCTATTGTTTTCTTCAAGTATAAGAACTACACAATTTAAATATTAATATTTACTTATATTGGAAAAAATGACAGTACTTGGTTACACTGGACGTTAATGTTAATTAAGGCGTCTCTCGGGTTGGCGGCAGCGTGGACGACACTGACTCAGGATGGTTAGTTTCATTCACATAGGATGGGGGGGGGGGGGTGACGCTCGCTAGGTTAAAAGTCTTTGGTCCGTGTTTCAAGGATTGAAATCTGATAGTTCACAAGAAACACCTTATAACTGCCAGAATTAATTATAATAATTTTGTAAACTTTTTTCACCTGCTTTTGGTCAAACGGAAAATTTCACTATAAAGTTGACACTCCAGTCGTTGTTGTGGAACAGTTTATTACACAACAGTCGTTTTAGTATTTAATTTTGTTTTGTTTTAATCTTCATCAAAAGTCTTAATCTAGGTAAAAGTCTCTACTAATAGACAGGTATATTACTATCATATTTACAAATGAGTAAACCAGAGCTAATCGATTCATTTTAAATGAAGTTTTAACATTGTGTAACTATGCTTATTTAGACAGTCGGCAAATAGACTATTCAACCAACAGAATACAATGTGATAAAATAACTAATCATCTAGAGTAACTTGCCTGTAAGCCTGGCGCAGGTAACCTCATGCACAGGACTGTCCAGGTGACTAATTTAGTAAAACCAATGAGGCGGGCGCTGAGCAGCACCTCTCCCCACGCCGGCCCGCGCCACACTGCCCGCCGCGCCTCTTGACTAGCTTGGCCTGATGGGTCAACTACCTGTGACGTCATTCACCTCACCTGACATGAGACCGCCTCACATACAAATAATTCACAAGTAAAGTCACATCAACAATATAAATATCGAGTTTACTTCTATAAATGTGAAGTATGAGTAAGTGTGAGTGTGTATTAAAAGCACATACTTCACTACTGGACATTAAACCCACTACCACACATCACCCCCGGCCCACACCGACCAACCACTGAACAGCACAGTTCAAGCATTAACATCGACGGCCAGCATGATAGCTTGCAATAACCCCAAGGAATACGTAAGAATATTAATATTCTATACAAAGCAAATGGTCTTCCAGCTTTCATAGTTCCAGAAGAAGTCTTCACCAACACCACTTCACGTTCTCAAGACACAGTCTCGGTCCCTGACATCACCGTGAACGCCGCCGTGCTCACGGATCTACTATCAACAGCAAAGCCTGCCCCTCCAGCAACTTTATCACAAGCCACCCAGACGCCGACGCCTCCTCTATCGACTACTGCTACAGTTCAACCTCTCGTGTGCGAACCCTCTCAACGTCCTAAAGCAGCTGCAACTCCCATCATGCCTCAACAGGCAAGAACTCGACCCTCAAGATTCACTGCATCTACTTCTGAGTCAGCTGACTCATCAGATGAGGACGTGTCGGTGGGAACACCACCTCCTCCACTGAACCACCCCTACACAACTGAAGATTTCCGGCTGGAAGCTACCTCCAACGATAACGTCACCGTATCAACGCGAAGCAAAACCAACAAACAGACCAGGAAGCCTGGGAAGAAGAAAAACACCGACGATCTGCGCCCGAGTAAATCAAGGAATCAGTAGAACACCAACGAAAAGCTGAAAAGAACACCGCGACGAGAAGCCCTGCCTCCTACAAGACACATCTGCGAGCACCCATGAGAACTCCACTCTACCACCAAACCGCAGCATCAGCTGCAATTCTTACCCACGGTGGTTGGGCCACCGATCTTTCATCTCCCCTCTTCACCTCGTCTCCAGTTCCTTGCTCAAGATTTCTGCATCCTCGCCCCTTGTCTTCAACCCCCTGCTTGCCTGCTCTAGGGTCTTGAAACTGGAAAGTCCTCCACTGTCACTAACGTCTTAGTCGCAGTCAACTGCTCCTTCAGCATCACTAATGGGTTCGTCACTTCGTGCCCAAACACTAGTTGGAATGGATAGAATCCCAGAGCCTCAACTATAGCATCTCTGATTGCAAACAGGGCTGGGTAGACAGCCTCATCCCATTCCGCACAATATACTCTCAAGACGGTTGTCAGGGTGGAGTGGAACCGCTCGATCGCTCCCTGCGACTGAGGTCTATAAGGTGACGATCGTATTTGTGCTTTTCCCCAGCTTGCAACAGCGTGCCTAAACCATTTCGACTGGAAAATACTTCCGTAGTCGAACTGGATTTCCTTGGGCACTCCTACCCAGGCAAAGAACCGATGAAGGTGTCCCATGACGCATCTTGATGTCACCTTCCGCACTGGGATCGCCTCTGGAAATCTAGTCGAAGCACACATGATGGTCAATAAGTAATTATTTCCCTTTTTCGTGCTAGGTAATGGTCCCACGACATCGATTATTAAGCGTTCAAACGCCGGGCCAGTCGCAAGAACTGGAACCAAAGGGCTTTCGGGATGGCAGGGGTATTCTTCCCCGCCCTTTGGCACGGGAAACATGTCTTGCAAACTCTTACATCAGCGTCCATTCCCGGCCAATAAAAATGATCCCGAAGCCGATTTAAGGTGATGGTCACTCCCAAGTGTCCCGCGGGATCAACTGAGTGTGCAAGCTTTAGCACCGTGCCTCTGTACTGC
>WNGS01004684.1:0-19323 GCA_020271785.1 Procambarus virginalis
GAACATAATGATCACAATGAAATTCATTATGAGACTAAATAATTGTCTAAATAATATAAATCATTATCTTGAAATTATTTAATAAAAATTACAACGATTATGGAATTTAAGTAACTAATAATAATAATAATAATTCTCACGGAACACTAAATATACTATATACACACTGAGAGGTGTTCCCTGCTTCGCGGAATCAATTGTTTACCAGATATGTGAAAAATAGTCAAGTTAAATACACTTAAAGAATCACCATGGGTCTAGACCTAGAGAATCTGTACGTCTGTCTTACATCAGCTTCACTATATAAACATAACCCAACTTGAGTAAGCTAACCTAACCCAGCCTAACCTAACCTAACCCAGCCTAACCTAACCTAACCCAGCCTAACCTAACCCAGCCAAACCTAACGTAACCTAACGGAAATAAAATATGAAATGTTTTATGCATGGGTGCAGGATGTGGGCGTGTCGCTTGAAGTCAAAATGTTCATGGGGGTTCAGGTTTTAGATGCTACTGGACGAAGTTGAGCACAACGAAGATGATTTGGGTAGAACACTTCACAACTCACACATCAGGTCTCTCATAGAGTACTCACTGTTATCGGTTTTACCAAAAGTGATTATATAATCTCGAAGGCAAATCTGGATCTATTGGTGTGGCGGCGTAGTGTGTATGGAGAACGCAATTTGCTCACTCAGGTTAAACACCGTTTGGTCTGACCAAGGACTGGATGAGCGACTCCTACTCCCACTGAAAACCATACATGATACACTTGACTCTTAGGTGTACAGTCCACACTCCATGCCGTGGCTTGCAGGTGTACTTCTCTAAGTGTAGTTACAGGATGAGAGCTACGCTGTGGTGTCCCGTCTTCCCAGTACTCTTTGTCATATAACGCTTTGAAACTACTGACGGTTTTGGCCTCCACCACCTTCTCACTTACAGCTTGATCCAACCGTCTGCCGCTCTGTTTGCCAAAGTGAAATTTCTTATATTTCTTCGGCAGCTTTGTTTAGTTAGTTTAAATCTATGACCTCTTGTTCTTGAAGAGTGTGTTACAATACCTGCCAGTTACAAGGTACAATGCCGGTTTCATCTTATTACACAAGACTCCACTTCAAAATTCAGGTGACAAAAAAAATCCTCAGGAATAAAGGAGGGTAACCTATGACAAAACACCGGCTTCCTGTCCCCGATTGGCCACTCAGATATGTTGACCGCCTCGGGTCAAAAACCTGCTCCTCCACTATTCCCTCCCCCCCCCCCCAATCATCACAACCTCACTTCAACTCCGTCTCTCACGGCAAGTATCAGAAGCGGTGACGCGCTTACTATGTGCGCAAAGTTATGTTACTGGTCTAGAGCCTGACGGCTGAGAGGGCAGCGTTCGAGATTCGTAGGCGTAAGGTTCCGGGTTCGATCCCCTGCAGAGGCGGAAACAAATGGGCAGAGTTTCTTTCACCCATGATGTCCCCCTGATCACCTAGCAGTAAATAGGTACCTGGGAGTTAGACAGCTGCTACGGGCTGCTTCCTGGGGAATGTGTAACAAAAATGAGACCTGGTCGAGGACCGGGCCGCGGGGATGCTAAGCCCCGAAATCATCTCAAGATAACCTTGGCCAACAAATGACGGTAGTAACATAAATGGTGCCCCGCAAGACCCACATTGCAAACAGATAAATGCACAAAAAAATAACTTTAGCTCCAATTGCAACAATTAAAAATAATTAACATAACTGTTGGCTGAACATAATTACACTTATAATAATAACCATACCGTAGTAATAATGCTACAACTACCAGTAAAATAATAATAATCATAAATGATAATCACAAAGGCTCGAATCTTCGTCACACTCCCTATGTATTTCCTCACTGATGCAGTCACGATAGCGAGTTTATTCTCTATGAAATAATAATAATAATAATATATAATAATAATAATAATAATAATAGTAATAAATAATAAAATAATAATAATAATAATAATAATAATAATAATATAAATAATAATAAAATAATAATAATAATAATATAAATAATAATAATAAAATATTAATAATAATAATATTAATATAAATAATAATAATAATAATAATAATAATAATATAATATTGATATAAATAATAATAATAATAATAATAATAACAATAATTATTATTATTATTATTATTATTATTGTGTACCGTGTCGTGGTACAGTGGATTAGAGATCGTCTGGAAACATTCTGTTCATAGGTTCGAACTCTCGTCAAGGTTCTTGTGAACTTGTTCAAATAATAATAATAACAATATACCTGAAAGATAAATCCAGCACAGGTTTAAACAGTTGGTTGGGAACAGAGGTAGTACATAGGTCAACGTTGTATATTTACAAAGGCCACAAAATGTTCGAATGTTCACAGCCTTTATGAATGAAAAACGGTTTACACGAGGCTTTCGAACATTTTTAGAACAATGCTTCGCTGAGAACCTTTATTCGAATGCCTGACCTAACCTATGCCGAACTATAAATAGAAATTTAATATATAATGATATCAATGTATATATTGATAGGAACGTAGTATACCACACACAGGAACGTAGTATACCACACAAATTGAATAGATCGATTACTAATGACCCAAAGTGGATAACAAAGAATTTGAAGAATCTTATAGGTAAAAAGAGAGCTTGGTACAAGAGGATTAAAAATGGGGAGGTCACTTTAGAACAGGAATTCGTACAACTAGTTAGAAATGTTAAAAAAGAGATAAGGAAAGCAAAAAGAAACTATGAAGTTCGTATAGCAGGGCAAGCAAAGACAAATCCTAAAGGGTTTTTTCAGTTATATCGAACTAAGACTAGGGAAAGGATAGGTCCATTAAAAACTGAGACAGGTCAAATAACAGATAGTGATGAAGAGATGAGTAGTATTTTTAATAAATATTTTGTATCTGTATTTACTAAAGAGGAACTTAACAATATGCCTTCAGCCCAACAAGTCTATGTGGGTGGGGACGAGGACAGGTTGACGAGTTTAGCAGTTACCAGGGAGGATGTTATTAATCAAATAGTAAAACTCAAACCAAACAAATCCCCAGGGCCGGATGAAGTGTTTGCCAGAGTGTTGAAAGAATGCAAAGAGGAGCTTTGTGACCCACTGTCAATCATATTTAATAAATCAATAGAGTCAGGCACAGTGCCAGAGTTTTGGAAAGTTGCTAATGTGATACCAGTTTTTAAGAAAGGAGATAGATCACTTGCGTCTAACTATCGACCAATTAGCCTAACGTCTATTGTGGGAAAGTTACTCGAATCTATAATAGCAAATAAAATTCGTCTTCATCTTGAAAAACATAAATTAATAATTGAGTCGCAACATGGTTTTATAAATGGCCGTTCATGTTTAACAAATTGTTATCTTTTATTCTAGCATAGTTGAGGCAGTTGATAGTGGTAAGGATTGTGATGTTGTGTACCTTGACTTTAGCAAAGCTTTCGATACAGTGCCACATGAAAGACTGATTAAAAAGATAGAGGCTCATGGTATTGGGGGTGCTATTAAGCTGGATTAGGGCATGGCTATACCAAAGGAAACAGAGAGTTAGTATAAATGGAGTCAAGTCAGAGTGGGAAAATGTTGTAAGTGGAGTGCCTCAAGGCTCTGTCTTGGGACCTCTGTTGTTTATAATATATATAAATGATTTAGATTCAGGTTTGAGTAGCAACATTTGCAAATTTGCCGATGATACGAAAATCGGTAGGGAAATTAATTCGGAGGAGGACTCACTATCACTTCAAGTTGATCTAGATAGGGTTTGAAATGGTCAAAGGACTGGCAGATGCAGTTTAATGCTGATAAATGTAAAGTTCTGAAGCTAGGTAATGATGATAGAGTTACAAGATACGAGCTAGATGGTGTTGAGATTGCGAAGTCGGATTGCGAAAGGGATCTGGGAGTTATAATTAGTAAGAATTTAAAACAAAAGGATCAATGCATAAATGTTCGTAATAAGGCAAATAGGACACTCGGATTTATTAATCGCAGCGTAAGTAACAAGACACCTGGTGTGGTTCTCAAGCTATATCTGCTCTGGTTAGGCCCCATTTAGATTATGCAGTTCAGTTTTGGTCGCCATATTATAGAATGGATATAAATTCACTTGAACGTGTCCAGCGTAGGATGACTAAGTTAA
This sequence comes from Procambarus virginalis, assembly GCA_020271785.1. Classification (NCBI taxonomy): domain Eukaryota; kingdom Metazoa; phylum Arthropoda; class Malacostraca; order Decapoda; family Cambaridae; genus Procambarus; species Procambarus virginalis. Next base: position 4,179 of record WNGS01004684.1, read on the forward strand.
TTCCCCAAATTAGAAATCTTTCATATGAAGAAAGATTAACAAAGCTTAATTTGCATTCACTGGAAAGGCGAAGAGTTAGGGGTGACATGATAGAGGTTTACAAGTGGATGAATGGACATAACAAAGGGGATATTAATAGGGTATTGAAAGTATCAACACAGGACAGAACGCGAAACAATGGGTATAAATTGGATAAGTTTAGATTTAGGAAAGACTTGGGTAAATACTGGTTCAGTAACAGGGTTGTTGATTTGTGGAACCAATTGCCGCGTAACATTGTGGAGGTGGGGTCCCTCGATTGTTTCAAGCATGGGTTGGACATGTATATGAGTGGGATTGGGTGTTATAAATAGGAGCTGCCTCGTATGGGCCAATAGGCCTTCTGCAGCTGCCTTTGTTATGTTCTATGTTNTTTCCTCGTAACTCATGCCTCTTAGTTCTGGGACTAGTCTAGTGGCATACTTTGGACTTTTTCCAGCTTCGTCTTGTGCTTGACAAGGTACGGGCTCCATGCTGGGGCCGCATACTCCAGGATTGGTCTTGCATATGTGGTGTACAAGATTCTGAATGATTCCTTACACAGGTTCCTGAACGCTGTTCTGATGTTAGCCAGCCTCGCATATGCCGCAGACGTTATTCCTTTTATGTGAGCTTCAGGAGACAGGTTTGGTGTGATATCAACTCCTAGATCTTTCTCTCTGTCCGTTTCATTAAGTACTTCATCTCCTATTCTGTATCCTGTGCCTGGACACCTGTTTCCACTGCCTAGTTTCATTACTTTGCATTTACTCGGGTTGAACTTCAACAGCAATTTGTTGGACCATTCACTCAGTCTGTCTAGGTCATCTTGTAGCCTCCTACTATCATCCTCTGTTTCAATCCTCCTCATAATTTTTGCATCATCGGCAAACATTGAGAGAAACGATTCTATACCCTCTGGGAGATCATTTACATATATCAGAAACAGTATAGGTCCAGGACTGACCCCTACGGGACTCCACTCGTAACGTCTCGCCAATCTGAGACCTCACCCCTCACACTGACTCGTTGTCTCTTGTTGCTTAGGTACTCCTTTATCCAATGGAGTACCTTCCTTTTCACTCCAGCTTGCATCTCTAACTTTTTCACTCACTCACTGTGTGTGTGTGTGTGTGTGTGTGTGGGTGTGTGTGTGTGTGTGTGTGTGTGTGTGTGTGTATTCACCTAGTTGTGTTTGCGGGGGTGAGCTTTGCTCTTCGGCCCGCTCTCATCTGTCAATCAACTGTTTACTAACTACTTTTTTTTTCTCTCCACCACACACACACACCCCAGGAAGCAGCCCGTGACAGCTGACTAACTCCCAGGTACCTACTTACTGCTAGGTAACAGGGGCATTCAGGGTGAAAGAAACTTTGCCCATTTGTTCTGCCTCGTGCGGGAATCGAACCCGCGTCACAGAATTACGAGTCCTGCGCGCTATCCACCAGCTACGAGGCCCCCATGTGTGTGTGTGTGTGTGTGTGTGTGTGTGTGTGTGTGTGTGTGTGTGTGTGTGTGTGTGTGTGTGGTGTGTGTGTTGAATGAGTGAGTGAATGTGCGTGTGTGTTTGTGTGTGTGTTAAGTGAGTGAGCGAGTGAGTAAATGGGTGTGTGTTTTTTGTGTCGAATGAGTGAGTGTGCGTGTGTGCTCGTACGTGTGTATTGAGCGAGTGAGTTAGTGTTTATGTGCGCTTAGTGAGTGAGTGAGTATGCAGGCGTGTTCATGTGTGTGTTGAGTGAGGTAGTGAGTGAAGCGAGTGAACGCTGGCTTCAGCTAGCAATAAGTAGCCTAGTCCGCCTAACCCCCGCTGGCACATCCGGCTGCAGTATTATTATAAACGAGGATGTAAATTTTACAATCCTTTTTATTTTTCATTTTGTAAACATGTATTCATAGTGTTTCTGCTTCCCACGAAGATAATGCTATAATTAAAGCCCAATACTCCACCCAGCTCAGCAGGTGAGCATTTGCAAGTCGCAAGTAACAATTACAGTGGAATAAAGACATTAGTGCTAAATTGGAGGTAGAATTTAGTTCATAACTACACTTATTTGGCAATCGCCTTCCTTCTCTAGAATTAATAAATATGAAACTGTATGCAGACGAGGAGTCACAATAACGTGGCTGAAATATGTTGGCCAGACCACACGCTAGAAAGTGAAGGGACGACGACGTTTCAGTCCGTCCTGGACCATTCTCAAGTCGATTGTGAGCATTCTCACAATCGGAAAACATGAGACTATTCAAAGCATTGTTTTGATGAACTTGAAATCTAGATATGGTATCCAGCGGTGCCCAGGTCTCCTCCACACACGCACACCAACGCATAATTTTCCCCGTCTTCCTCTATCACTGTAACAATCTTTAATTGACACATTCTTCATCACTGAAACATCTTCACACTATCTACATTCTCCCTCACCATTTCCCCATCTCCTCCTTCCCTGCCCACGTACACCCTTCCCCCTATCACCTCTCTCTCTCTCTCACTCTGCTCACACTGATTCATTGCGACATTGATTCAATGTCGATAACAGCTGACAGGCGATTGTGAACATTCTATAGACAATCGAACCCACATTTCAGGCTTCATAAGGAGCCGTTAGTTGTCCCAATAGGAGCTAATCCTAATTGAGGAGAGACATAGACATTTTATCTTATACTGCCGGTGTTGCCCTCTCCCTTTCTCTCTCTCGTCAAAAGGGTGAAAAGTGGCTGTAATTACTGGCATCCCAGCTGCAGGCCTAACAACCCAGCCATTACATATAATATAAATATTTTTGGCATTATTATTTTCATAAATACATTATAATTTTATATAATTTATAATCACAAAAACATCAGACTAACCTTTCATTTCAATATATTATTTACCATCTGTAAACTGTTTAATAAATGTAGCCAAAGCCGCCTAAGATTGAGGAAAGATGTGCACGTTTGTAAGTGCTTGCGTAACTGCTTGGTGAATCAGGCCTCTATTCTCTCTATCCTACCTAACCAGAACTGTACGAGCCCAAGCAACCTATCTAACCTCTCGAGCCGATGCATAGAAAACGGTCAACATTATGGAGGGGGAGAGGCTGTAATTTTTACAAACACGTCGCATTTTTAACGGAGTGGTCAATTCCGTTCAAAAATACACCGGGTTTTGGTCAGTGATTCTAAGAATCTGGGGGTATTAATTTTGTCGAAGAGGATGACCTGAACGAGGCCATAAACGAATCGTTTTGGAGATTTTTAGGGAATGAAGCCTATCATACTCAAATAGCATCATTTTGAAAATGAGTGGAAATGAAGCGTTATGATGGTCAAATAGTATTTTGAAAATGAGTGGAAAATGAAGCCTTATGATGGTCAAATAGTATTTTGAAAATGAGTGGAAAATGAAGCTTATGATGGTCAAATAGTATTTTGAAAATGAGTGGAAATGAAGCCTTATGATGGTCAAATAGTATTTTAAAAATGAGTGGAAAATGAAGTCTTATCATGGTCAAATAGCCTCATTTTGAAAATGAGTGGAAATGAGGCCTTATCATGGTCAAACGCAATGTTTTCCTATATATATAAAAAAAACAGAACCGTTTCGAAAATGTGTGAAAATGAAGATTATTTTCATTGACAAATCATGATATAAGATCATGATTTGTCATATCAAAGAAAAATAAAGAAACTTTATAGTCTAATGATAAACAATAATCACAAGGACTTTAACAAATGTATGTAATCACAAATCCTGGAAAAGCCAAAATCCATTCCAGGATTTCGTGGATAATTAATGGTTTCAGATTCTTAAATAAAGCAAATACTGTATTTGATTTCTGTGGATGACTATTTGAGTTGCTTTTATTTGCCCATTAGGATGGCGAGGGCCCTAGGTATACCGGTCATTCTGGAGAGTGAAGACCTGGTATACCGGTCATTCTTGAGAGTGAAGACCTGTTATACCGGTCATTCTTGAGAGTGAAGACCTGGTATACTGGTCATTCTTGAGAGTGAAGACCTGGTATACCGGTCATTCTTGAGAGTGAAGACCTGGTATACCGGTCATTCTTGAGTGAAGAACTGGTATACCGGCCATTCTTGACAATAAAGACCTGGTATACCAGCCATTCTTGACAATAAAGACCTGGTATACCGGCCATTCTTGACAATAAAGACCTGGTATACCAGCCATTCTTGACAATAAAGACCTGGTATACCGGCCATTCTTGACAATAAACACCTTGTATACCGGCCAGTCTTGACAATAAAGACCTGGTATACCGGCCAGTCTTGACAATAAAGACCTGGTATATCGGCCAGTCTTGACAATAAAGACCTGGTATACCGGCCAGTCTTGACAATAAAGACCTGGTATACCGGCCAGTCTTGACAATAAAGACCTGGTATACCGGCCAGTCTTGACAATAAAGACCTGGTATACCGGCCAGTCTTGACAATAAAGACCTGGTATACCGGCCAGTCTTGACAATAAAGACCTGGTATACCGGCCAGTCTTGACAATAAAGACCTGGTATACCGGCCAGTCTTGACAATAAAGACCTGGTATACCGGCCAGTCTTGACAATAAAGACCTGGTATACTGGCCAGTCTTGACAATAAAGACCTGGTATACCGGCCAGTCTTGACAATAAAGACCTGGTATACCGGCCAGTCTTTACAATAAAGACCTGGTATACCGGCCAGTCTTGACAATAAAGACCTGGTATACCGGCCAGTCTTGACAATAAAGACCTGGTATACCGGCCAGTCTTGACAATAAAGACCTGGTATACCGGCCAGTCTTGACAATAAAGACCTGGTATACCGGCCAGTCTTGACAATAAAGACCTGGTATACCGGCCAGTCTTGTTACTGCAGAACTGGGGCAAGCCCATCTTTACAAAAGGATATCAGTAACATAACAAAACAGAGTACCAACACGAACAGACAGACGGTACAAAACTTGCCTGCCAAAGGAATTTATGCTGGCGCTAATTCATCCTACTGATTTAAACATCGACATTGACGGTGACGCCGCTGATGCAAAGCAGATAAACCCAAGCCTAGCAGTTCGAGCCCCTCCACCCTTCACATACTTAATCTCGTCTGGAGGCGTAGGAGAGCATTAACAAGAGAGGACCAGCTTCTTCCCTGCCAGGCAACATGACTGATGTCTAATAATCATTCGTAGAAAGAGATGAATGGCCATTAGAGCCACCAATCGTGGAGGGTTTCACGCGAAGGACAGTGCGAGGAGTTACAGCTGCTACCCGGAGTATGACTTATGGCTAGAAATGGCTTAGCAGGTTATAAATTACTAATGATACGTAAGTGACTTATGGTGCAGAAATTACTGTCTGCCGCGACCAGCGAGTCATTTGTTCCTTGTACAGCAGCTTGGCGGGCCCACGAGGGGGCCCTCGCTGTTGCGGAAGCCTGGGCCCGTGCTCGCTTATGTGGGCCTCTGCTCCCTCTCATTCTGTGAGAGTGGGGAGAGTTACAGCCACAATGGACTGATCTTGTCCAACTTCAAGTCTATTCACCTCAGTATTTCATATGTTGTGCTCATATCTCCTCTGTTTCATCTCTCTCTTTTAGTGTAAGGTTGTGAGATTTTGTTCTCTGAATCTATTCTCATAACTAAACACTCTTAGTTCTGGCACTAATTAAACCCTTGTAATTTTGGGTGTGTGCATCATATGGTGTTTATTCCAGGCCAGCGCTGCATTGTCCAGTATTGGTCTAACAATGGTTGTGTAGATAGCCTTGAAAAAAGTCCTGATTTAGGTTTCAAAATGACGTTCTAATATTTGCCAGCTTTCCATATATATGATTTATATTGTATTTTATCAAATAAAGATAAAAAAATGCTTTCGATATATTGCAGAGTTACTCTTGTTTATGTGTGTTTCTGGATTAGTGTTGGCATTATATCTACTAATAATCTTTTATATATATATTTATATTGTATTTTATTAAATAAAGATAAACAAAATATTTTTTTCACTTTCCGATTCCTCCAGTTGCCTTTCCATTATGGTTTTGATATCTCTTGGTCGCCTTGAAGTCCAGCAACTATTTGTCTGCCGTCTCCTGACTAAGTCTAAGTCTTCCTCCAGTCCTCCTCGATTTTTACATATTCCTCATCTGCAAACATTGACATGCATGAACTCTCCCTGAGGGAGATCATTCACATAAATTAGGAACAGTTGTGGTCCCAGGACCGACCCTTGGAAGATCCCACTTGTTGCCTTCCTCCAGCTCAAAATACCCACACTGTGACTGTCTTTTTGTTCATCAGACAGTCCACATAACCGTGTCTTCCCAGTTATCCCAGTCTGCTTATCCCCGTCTTGTACACCAACCTTTCACGAAGAAACAATATCAAATGCTTTTTCATAGTCTAGGAAAATACAGTCTACCCAGCCTTCTTTTCCCTGATATATTTTAGTAACCTTGTCTCCTTGTCATTGAACGCAATCAAGTTTGTCAGGTACTTTCATCTTCTAAATCCATATTACCTTTACATTTTACAGTTTATCCTCGCCAGGTCCTCTATTATTCTCAACCTGATTACTTTTCCTAGCACTTTACTGATCGTGGAGAATTTGTTAGTGACAATGGTCATACTTTAGTGCTTCCTGTCTATCCCCCTTTTTTCTAGTATTGGGACTACGTTTGCCTTTTTCTAATATTCTGGAGATATTTTAGACAGGCGTTTTATTGGAAATTTATGTTAGCAGATAATAAAGTAACTATGTAGCCTCTTTCAGTAGCCATGGTGATATTTAGCCTGGCCCCTCTTGATTTTGTGGCGTCTAGTTCTTTCGTGTGTTTGTTTACCTCTTCCACAACGACTACTATATCATAAATTTTTCCCGGATGAACAAATCCACAAGGGCCGTGATGAGGGTTCGAACCTACGTCCGAGAGGATCCCAGACGCGCCTTAATCGACTGTGTCACGACATGGTAAAAGAATTGCAACCGGGAGTGCTACTGCCCTCACACGGATCCTGCAGTCTCTCCGAAACACAAACCATGATTTGTGGATTTGTTCATTTGATGTATGACGCTATTGTGATTTCTGTGTGTTTCCCTGATGACATTTTATCTCGTAACCCTAGTGTTGTCCATGATTAATTTGTAAAGATCTCGAAATCTCTTGTTGAGTTCCTCACATACTTCTTGTCGGTTTCGGTGAGAATTTTCGATTGGCTTCCTATTTTAATCACATGGTCTCTCTTTGGTGGAAGTCGAGAGCCGCAGAGTGGCTGTGATTAAGCATTCTGGGTGAGAAGGACTTCCTGGTCCTGTTCCACCTGCGACTCCTCTTCCTTCTCCTTCCCAGCCTTCTCCTCCTCCTCCTCCTCCTGCTGACGACGTGATGACGGGTCTGAGTTATTACCGTGATGAATTACACAGCTCAAGGTATTGTTAACGTCCACCGCGACATTAACATTGGTAACTCTGTGTTGTGTACTGGTGATACGGGCTGCAGCTGACGCATTCCCCCCCAACCCGGCTCTCACGCACACACTCCCTCTCCCACACCACTCACTCCCTCTCACTTCCCCCCTCTCCCACACCACCCACTCCCTCTCACTTCCCCCCTCTCCCACACCACTCACTCCCTCTCCCCCTACCCCTCTCCCCTTTTCTTCCTCTTTCTCCTCTATCCTACTCGGGAACTCCGTCAGCGTTCTGTAACACCAATGAAAATATAAGTCTCTTTTGCACGATTTGTTTTTGTGTTGGTATTTAGGACTTAAGGTCAGGTGTTTGTTCTAGAGCCTGGTGACAAAACTTTGATATCAACCAATACGTAGTCTAAAGCTAGGATATCAACCCTTACACGTAGTCTAAAGCTAGGATATCAACCCCTACACGTAGTCTAAAGCTAGGATATCAACCCTTACACGTAGTCTAAAGCTAGGATATTAACCCTTACACGTAGTCTAAAGCTAGGATATCAACCCTTACACGTAGTCTAAAGCCAGGATACCAACCCCTCCACGTAGTCTAAAGCCAGGATACCAACCCCTCCACGTAGTCTAAAGCCAGGATACCAACCCCTCCACGTAGTCTAAAGCCAGGATACCAACCCCTCCACGTAGTCTAAAGCCAGGATACCAACCCTCCACGTAGTCTAAAGCCAGGATACCAACCCCTCCACGTAGTCTAAAGCCATGATACCAACCCCTCCACGTAGTCTAAAGCCAGGATACCAACCCCTCCACGTAGTCTAAAGCCAGGATACCAACCCCTCCTCGTAGTCTAAAGCCAGGATACCAACCCCTCCTCGTAGTCTAAAGCCAGGATACCAACCCCTCCACGTAGTCTAAAGCCAGGATACCAACCCCTCCTCGTAGTCTAAAGCCAGGATACCAACCCCTCCACGTAGTCTAAAGCCAGGATACCAACCCCTCCTCGTAGTCTAAAGCCAGGATACCAACCCCTCCTCGTAGTCTAAAGCCAGGATACCAACCCCTCCACGTAGTCTAAAGCCAGGATACCAACCCCTCCACGTAGTCTAAAGCTAGGATACCAACCCCTCCACGTAGTCTAAAGCCAGGATACCAACCCCTCCACGTAGTCTAAAGCCAGGATACCAACCCCTCCACGTAGTCTAAAGCCAGGATACCACCCCTCCACGTAGTCTAAAGCCAGGATACCATCCCCTCCACGTAGTCTAAAGCCAGGATACCAACCCCTCCACGTAAAGCCAGGATACCAAAGATACACTGGAATTCCATCAATAACATACTTAGAATTAAACTAGGTTGTTTGGTTATGGTAAGGTTGTGATGGTATGAGCAGTATATGGTACATTGCACACCTATTGAAGGTAATTTACCAAATGAATTTGCAATTGTACATGGTATTACTCTCTGAATTATTCCACTTTGTTTACAACTTAATTAAAGAAAACGTGTTTGGCTTCGTTGGATTGAAAGTGTTAGCCTCTACTTTTAAGGCTATTGTGTAAAATTTTTATTATTTTTTTTACCGGATTAAGACTAGCCTGGCTATTGCAACCCATCCAGTACTATCTATCTTGTTTAGATAGTAGTTTTTTGTAACTATGTGCACCATAGTACAAACATTGATGTACTAAGCAATTAGATAGTATAATTTGTTTATCTTTATTTGTTGTTGTTGTTAAAGATTCGCTACCTGGAACAAAATTCCAAGTAGCACGGGCTATGGTGAGCCCGTATATATATATCTTTATTTAATAAAATGCAATAAATCATAAATACATAAATTTTACAAGGCAATACTACTTTACATATAAAGTAGCATAATTTTCATTAAACAAATGTGTCATATTATCACAAAGCATGAACTTTAAACCCCTAAATGATATACTTATTTTTCTTTAGATGATTTACAATTTTAGAGATTATATTTACATTAATGTACAGGGGGAATTATTACATTTATATATATTTTATGTAATTCTCAGTAAACAAATTGAATTTGGTACTATTCACTTTATAGTCCGAAAAACATGAGGCTAAAATCAAATTTTAATAATCCTAGGCCCTAGTATAGCACACATATGGACTATAATAGGCCTCGGATTGCGTTTATTAGGCTTAGGAAGGTTTGGTAAGTTAAGTTGTCTTTGCAACATAATTGCGTAAGTCGGTTATTCATATGATTCATATGTTCATATGTTATTCATATTCATATATTGATTCATATTCATATATTGATTCATATTCATATATTGATTCATATTCATATATTGATTCATATTCATATATGATTCATACTCATATATGATTCATATTCATATATTGATTCATATTCATATATTGATTCATATTCATATATTGATTCATATTCATATATTGATTCATATTCATATGTTATTCATATGATTCATAAGTCGGTTAATTCATATGATTGCTTTATCATAGTCACTATCCTTTTCAAATACTGTGACCAAAATCGTCCACTATTCCATAATGTGATAATTCATTGTAAAGAATAGACATTCACTATTCCATAATGTGATAATTCATTGTCAAGACTATGAATGACATTTACTATTTCCCCTGTATATTAATGTAAATATAATCTCCATTTTTTTGTAAATCATTTAAAGAAAATAAGTATAACATTCAGGGGTTTAAAGATCATGTTCTGTGATAATTAAACACTTGTTCAATGAGAATTATAATGTAGTATTGCCTTGTAAAACTTATGTATATTGTATTTTCTTAAATAAAGATAAAAAAAATATTCCACAATGTGATAATTCATTGTAAACAATATGAATAATATTCACTATTCCACAATGTGATAATTCATTGTAAAGAATATGAATGACATTTGTGATTTTTGTATCTTGTGGAACTTAAAATTTTGTTATAGCTACTTTCAGTAATATCTTTTGTAATTCCATTTACCAAAGCGAATTATATTCTTGACCTTTTTGCCGTAAAAAAAAATCCTTAAATAACACCGTTAAAACGAAAAAAATATAACGCCAAAATATGGACCCGGATTCATGAAGTGGTTACGCAAGCACTTACGAACCTGGGGCCAGATTCACGAAGCAGTTACGCAAACACTTACGAACCTGGGGCCAGATTCACGAGGCAGTTACGCAAACACTTACGAACCTGGGGCCAGATTCACGAGGCAGTTACGCAAGCACTTACGAACATGGGGCCACATTCACGAAGCAGTTACGCCAGCACTTACGAACCGGGGGCCAGATTCACGAAGCAGTTACGCAAGCACTTACGAACCTGAGGCCAGATTCACGAAGCAGTTACGCCAGCACTTACGAACCTGGGGCCAGATTCACGAAGCAGTTACGCAAGCACTTACGAACTGGGGCCAGATTCACGAAGCAGTTACGCCAGCACTTACGAACCTGGGGCCAGATTCACGAAGCAGTTACGCCAGCACTTACGAACCTGGAGCCAGATTCACGAATCAGTTACGCCAGCACTTACGAACTTGGGGCCAGATTCACGAAGCAGTTACGCAAGCACTTACGAACCTGGGGCCAGATTCACGAGGCAGTTACGCAAGCACTTACGAACCTGGGGCCATATTCACGAAGCAGTTACGCCAGCACTTACGAACCTGGGGCCAGATTCACGAAGCAGTTACGCAAGCACTTACGAACCTGGGGCCAGATTCACGAAGCAGTTACGCCAGCACTTACGAACCTGGGGCCAGATTCACGAAGCAGTTACGCAAGCACTTACGAACCTGGAGCCAGATTCACGAAGCAGTTACGCAAGCACTTACGAACCTGTACAATCTTTCTCAACCTTTGGCGGCTTTGTTTACAATTATTAAACAGTTAATGAGCTCCGAAGCACCAGGAGGCTGTTTATAACAATAACAACAGTTGATTGGCAAGTTTTCATGCTTGTAAACTGTTTAATAAATGTAACCAAAGCCGTCAAAGATTGAGGAAAGATGTACACGTTCGTAAGTACTTGCGTAACTGTTTCGTGAATCTGGCCCCAGGTTCGTAAGTGCTTGCGTAACTGCTTCGTGAATCTGGGCCCCCTGGTGAATGGAATTCAATATGATGTCTCCTCCAGAATTATTTCTTTCAAAAAATCATTACATAACACCTTTAAAACGGAAAAATATAACGCCAAAATATGGTTATCACTTAGTCACAAGGGAAGCCGACAAGACAATAACTGTAAAACTGTGACTCGGTAGGAGTAAGATAATCACCAGGAGCCAATATTACAATATAACACTAGGAAGAAACGTGAGGAATAGGGCAGAAAGACGGAGTGAATGATTGACTACATCCAGCCACTTTGGGACATCGGTAATCCAAAGCTGACTTGCAAGTCCAAGTGGACTTCAACACTCGCAAAGAACATTGTGGAAACATATTTTTATGAACAGTAACGTTATTCTTGGACCAAGATTTGATTATGATAACTAGAAAGTTCTGTTTTCTTAAAAATTAAACTTTCAGGAAGCAGAATTCGTCATGTGGCCATTTCCATAGCAAACATTTGGTTTATTTTGCCTCATTATCTGAGCTAATATATAGGAAGGTCTCTCAAACACTGTGCTGGACGAGCATTAGAAAACAAAGCTACTTATAACCAAATGAGATGAAAGATAAACTGGGTGAACCTGCCTGCAACGCTCACCCATGACGGATATAACCGTCCTTCAGGAGTAATGACACTGTGTGTCAATATAATGATGGCTATAAGGAGTCCTCCCAAACTTATAGTTCATATAGCGACTGTGAAGTATTGATGTACAAAATGTGAACGGTTGCACCCCGAAAATAATCCACGTTTGGTTCTGAATCTTGTGAAGGATGGCTCACTAGTCGCAACATCTATGTGTAACGAATATTCATCTTTGATTTAACGTAACTCTTTGATGTTTTGCCCACTGGGACACAGAGGACTCATGCTCAAGAAAGATACGTGTCCAACACCTCCTCCTGTGCGGATATCAAATACCAGGACAAATCGGTTATGACCATTGATTGTGTTGCGGTATATTGGACAGCGAAATTGTATGTAATTCACTAATTAAATATGATGCATTGGAACTGTCCCGCAAACGGCTGTCATTCAGAAATCAGACTTGCGTTATATTCGTATAGTGAGAAGTTAACATTGGCTTCAAATGTGCGTGAATTAGTGATGAGTATCTGATTAGGCTATCCCGTCCCCCCCTTTCAACCAACATTGTTGGTTGAAAGACCACACACAAAGACACACACACACACACGCACACACACACACGTGTGTATGTGTATGTGTGAGGGCCTGTGGGGGTACTAGATAATGGTCATGTGTGAATGAATACGCATGCATTAAATGAGTGTAGGCTATGAATTTCTGGCTCTTCCACACTACGCATGGTATATCTGTAAGCCTGTGATGATTATGTGGGCACATAACCCGTTATCCTAGTAGCACATCGCATTTTGACGTATACATTACTTAAGACCAAAAACTGAGGGGGGGGGGATATCTCTGATTGGTTAGGTTAGAGCACTTTAGTACAACAATTTAATGACGTTGGGAACACTGAAGAACGGGGGCTTGCGTGCGCTTACATCTTTCATTGAACTAGACTTTCAATTCTTGTAAACAAAGCCTTTATTGATTAAAACTTCATCGTGATAATCCTTAAAATACAAGACAGCGAACCTAATTAATTTTCTCGGTATTCCTTTGACAACATGGCGACCGAAATCGTTATTCTCCTCTTGATTTACAATTTGAGGACGATAAATCAGGCTTCAGCGTCTAAAATTAGAGAACAAGTGATAAGCGACCTGGGGGAGAGGTTCGGGAACATGTAGAAGGGAGTGAAAATGACCGCAAGCGAAGGTGAACGGCTTGAAGCTTGTTAATAAAAGGCGAAAAGGTGAAAAGTCGCGAGATTTCTGGTTATAAATGGTGCTGGGGATAGGAAAGTGAATTACTTGTTGTCCCCTCGACTCAAGCGGATCGATGTGGATATCAGCAGTGACTCGCAGACCCGTCCGGACCCGTCTTGACGGTGACGATGACTTTCCCGGACCCGTCTTGACGGTGACGATGACTTTCCCGGACCCGTCTTGACGGTGACGATGACTTTCCCGGACCCGTCTTGACGGTGACGATGACTTTCCCGGATCCGTCTTGACGGTGACGATGACTTTCCCGGACCCGTCTTGACGGTGACGATGACTTTCCCGGACCCGTCTTGACGGGGACGATGACTTTCCCGGACCCGTCTTGACGGTGACGATAATTTTCCCGGACCCGTCTTGACCGGTGACGATGACTTTCCCGGACCCGTCTTGACGGTGACGATGACTTTCCCGGACCCGTCTTGACGGTGACGATGACTTTCCGGACCCGTCTTGACGGTGACGATGACTTTCCGGCCCGTCTTGACGGTGACGATGACTTTTCCGGACCCGTCTTGACGGTGACGATGACTTTCCGGACCCGTCTTGACGGTGACGATGACTTTCCCGGACCCGTCTTGACAATGACTCGTCCAGAAACCAGTTCACAGTATAAAGTTGTTAAACAAATTGATGATAGGGCTGCGCATTTAGTGAGAAGCAAACCAACGCGGAAACTCTCAGCCAAGGCTCTTCACAAGGTGTGTGGTGTGTATGAGATATCTGAGAGACACTCACAGACATAACAATAGGCTTCTCACACATCAACTCATCCACAAGGTGCTGGTTGTTTGGTGAGACAAGACCCAGACCTCCGCCCCATCCCCCCCCCCCCATCTCTTGTCCTCGGGCCCCTCTCTTCCCCCTCCACCTCTTCCTCCTCCCTGCCCACCTTACGAACATTTACATCTTTTCTCTCAATCTCCTTTGGCGGCTTTGTTTACAATTATTAGAACAGTTAGATGAGCTCCGAAGCCACCAGAGGCTGTTTATAACCAACAACAGTTTCGATTGGCAAGTCTTTTCATGCTTGTAACACTGTTAATAAATGTAAACCCAAAAGCACGTCAAGATTTGAGGAAAAGATGTACACGTTCGTAAGTACCTCTGCGACTGTTTCGTGAATCTGGCCCGAGGTATTGTGGAGGGGATACGAGGGTATGGAATTCCACTTAGTCCAGTGAGTTCCTTGTCCAAATAAATTGTTATATATTGGTATGTTGTAATTATTGTGGCTGTTTTATAATAAACCGCGTTTTCGTTCTGCAAGATTGTTTTTAATATTTAGTAAAGTTAGAATCGTGATCTTAGCCTAGGCTCTTAGCGCAAATTTCAGTGCGTATTTCGCAGGACGTGATAAAATCCTCCATCAGTGCTTCAATCTCGATGAAAAAGCACAATATCTGTATGATTGCCACTTATTTTGCAATCCATTTTGTTTGATAACATATTCTTGAGGGGGACTTGCACAGGAAGCTAAACGTAGAGAATTCCATTTTTTTTACTTTTTGAAATGCACAAAATCCTGGTGGAGCGGAAACAAATGGGCAGATTTCTGTCAATCTTAGCCTCCTGTACACCTGAGTAAAATAAGGTAGCTGGGACAGCTGCTCGGGCTGCTTCCTGAGGATGTTTATTTGGTCGGGGACCGGGCCGTGGGGACGCTAAAAACCCCCGAAATCACTCATAAGATAACCTCAAGATACACACAGACCAGCCA
>WNGS01004686.1:0-26134 GCA_020271785.1 Procambarus virginalis
ACCATGTTAAAGACTGTACCTCTCTCAACCAGTTTAAGATTAAAACTAAACACTATCTAATAAATTCCCTGTAACCTACCTTACCGCTCTATTGTCAACCCATGTCTGTTATTTTTTAATCAACGCTGTTTGTCAACCTTTTGTATTTGTGCTGCTTTTTCAGTCATGTTCCCCCTTTTTTTTTATCTTATTTGTATTTGTTCTCAACACATTTTATTCTTTATGCTCAATTAGTATTAAGTTCTAGATATTAATTTTCTTCCTGCCCGAACGCATTGCGTATAGTGGCTTTAGGCATTGTATGTACTAGCTCTATCTATAAATCAATCCATTAATGTAACATCACTTATATGTATGTACCTTACCTGAATAAATATTAATTATTTATTTTTTTATTTATAAGTGAGGTTTAATTCCCGTAGTCTCTCCTCGTAGCTCATACCTCTCAGCTCGGGTATAAGTCTGGTGGCAAACCTTTGAACCTTTTCCAGTTTAGTCTCATCCTTGACTAGATATGGACTCCATGCTGGGGCTGCATACTCCAGGATTGGCCTGACATATGGGTATACAAAGTTCTGAATGATTCTTTACACAAGTTTCTGAATGCCGTTCGTATGTTGGCCAGCCTGGCATATGCCACTGATGTTATCCTCTTGATATGTGCTGCAGGAGACAGGTCTGGCGTGATATCAACCCCCAAGTCCATTTCTTTCTCTGACTCCTGAAGAATTTCCTCTCCCAGATGGTACCTTGTATCTGGCCTCCTGCTCCTACACCTATCTTCATTACATTACATTTGGTTGGGATAAACTCTAACAACCATTTGTTCGACCATTCCCTCAGTTTGTCTAGGTCTTCTTGAAGCCTCAAACAGTCCTCTTCTGTTTTAATCCTTCTCATAATTTTGGCATCGTCCGCAAACATTGAGAGAAATGAATCGATACCCTCCGGGAGATCATTTACATATATCAGAAACAAGATGGGACCGAGTACAGAGCCCTGTGGGACTCCACTGGTGACTTCACGCCAATCGGAGGTCTCACCCCTCACCGTAACTCTCTGCTTCCTATTGCTTAGGTACTCCCTTATCCACTGGAGCACCTTACCAGCTACACCTGCCTGTCTCTCCAGCTTATGTACCAGCCTCTTGTGCGGTACTGTGTCAAAGGCTTTCCGACAATCCAAGAAAATGCAATCTGCCCAGCCCTCTCTTTCTTGCTTAATCTTTGTCACCTGATCGTAGAACTCTATCAATCCTGTAAGGCAAGATTTACCCTCCCTGAACCCATGTTGGCGATTTGTCACGAAGTCCCTTCTCTCCAGATGTGTTACTAGGTTTTTTCTCACGATCTTCTCCATCACCTTGCATGGTATACAAGTCAAGGACACTGGCCAAACATATGTGAACATATGTGTTCACCTAGACGTGTTCACCTAGTGTGTTCACCTAGACGTGTTCACCTAGTGTGTTCACCTAGACGTGTTCACCTAGTGTGTTCACCTAGACGTGTTCACCTAGTGTATTCACCTAAACGTGTGTTACCTAGTGTATTCACCTAGACGTGTTCACCTAGTGTGTTCACCTAGACGTGTTCACCTAGTGTGTTCACCTAGACGTGTTCACCTAGTGTGTTTCACCTAGACGTGTTCACCTAATGTGTTCACCTAGACGTGTTCACCTAATGTGTTCACCTAGACGTGTTCACCTAGTGTACCTTAGTAATCAGTGTTTCTTCTAATTTAAAGCTGAAATATTACTGAGACCTAAAGCTGGTTTTGTACATTTCAAGAAGTTTTTGTTTACAATGATAACATGATAGAAATTCTATCTGTATGATTTGTATTTTTAGTAATAAAGGTATGAGAGAAAATAAAGACAATATCAGTGTATGTGACATATAGATCAGATGCTCATTTGTCTTATAGTTGACCTCAAGTGTTGAAAGCCAGAAATACCAGATGGATGGGAAATTGTTTAATAATGTGTTTTAATTTATGTTTCAAATATTTTCCCTTCATCTACTTTCAAAGAGAAACAAAAATACACAGACATAACACGAATGTATACACGTATTGTGAGTGTTGCATAAACTCAGTAATAATGTCTTGTAAGTGTTGCAACACTTAGTAATAATGTCTTGTAAGTGTTGCAACACAGTAATAATGTCTTGTAAGTGTTGCAACACTCAGTAATAATGTCTTGTAAGTGTTGCAACACACAGTAATAATGTCTTGTAAGTGTTGCAACACTCAGTAATAATGTCTTGAA
This sequence comes from Procambarus virginalis, assembly GCA_020271785.1. NCBI lineage: Eukaryota > Metazoa > Arthropoda > Malacostraca > Decapoda > Cambaridae > Procambarus > Procambarus virginalis. Next base: position 2,270 of record WNGS01004686.1, read on the forward strand.
AGTGTTGCAACACTCAGTAATAATGTCTTGTAAGTGTTGCAACACACAGTAATAATGTCTTGTAAGTGTTGCAACACTCAGTAATAATGTCTTGTAAGTGTTGCAACACTCAGTAATAATGTCTTGTAAGTGTTGCAACACTCAGTAATAATGTCTTGTGAGTGTTGCAACACAGGAATGAGGTGTTGTGAGTGTTGCAACACAGAGCGTGATGAGAGTGTTGCAACACAGGAATGAGGTGTTGTGAGTGTTGCAACACAGAGCGTGATGAGAGTGTTGCAACACAGGAATGAGGTGTTGTGAGTGTTGCAACACAGGAATGAGGTGTTGTGAGTGTTGCAACACAGAGCGTGATGAGAGTGTTGCAACACAGGAATGAGGTGTTGTGAGTGTTGCAACACAGGAATGAGGTGTTGTGAGTGTTGCAACACAGGAATGAGGAGAGTGTTGCTGGGAGGGGATAACGTGTTGTGGTTATTGGAACACAGAGATGTTTTGAATTTAAAAACAGACAAATTTTGCTGTATATTGTAACACACACAACACATTATTCCTGCGTTTCAACACTCACAACACGTTATGTCTCTGTTGCATCACTCACAACGTGATACTTATGTGTTGCAACACTCACATGGTGTTCCTGTGTTGCAACACTCACATGGTGTTCCTGTGTTGCAACACTAACATGGTGTTCCTGTGTTGCAACACTAACATGGTGTTCCTGTGTTGCAACACTCACATGGTGTTCCTGTGTTGCAACACTAACATGGTGTTCCTGTGTTGCAACATTCACATGGTATTCCTGTGTTGCAACACTCACATGGTGTTCCTGTGTTGCAACACTAACATGGTGTTCCTGTGTTGCAACACTAACATGGTGTTCCTGTGTTGCAACACTCACATGGTATTCCTGTGTTGCAACACTCACATGGTGTTCCTGTGTTGCAACACTAACATGGTGTTCCTGTGTTGCAACACTAACATGGTGTTCCTGTGTTGCAACACTCACATGGTATTCCTGTGTTGCAACACTCACATGGTGTTCCTGTGTTGCAACACTAACATGGTGTTCCTGTGTTGCAACACTAACATGGTGTTCCTGTGTTGCAACACTCACATGGTATTCCTGTGTTGCAACACTAACATGGTGTTCCTGTGTTGCAACACTCACATGGTATTCCTGTGTTGCTACACTCACATGGTATTCCTGTGTTGCTACACTAACATGGTGTTCCTGTGTTGCAACACTCACATGGTATTCCTGTGTTGCTACACTAACATGGTGTTCCTGTGTTGCAACACTCACATGGTATTCCTGTGTTACAACACTAACATGGTGTTCCTGTGTTGCTACACTAACATGGTGTTCTTGTGTTGCAACACTCACATGGTATTCCTGTGTTGCAACACTAACATGGTGTTCCTGTGTTGCTACACTCACATGGTGTTCCTGCGTTGCAACACTAACATGGTGTTCCTGTGTTGCAACACTAACATGGTGTTTCTGTGTTGCAACACTCACATGGTATTCCTGTGTTGAAACACTCACATGGTGTTCCTGTGTTGCAACACTCACATGGTATTCCTGTGTTGCAACACTCACATGGTATTCCTGTGTTGCAACACTCACATGGTATTCCTGTGTTGCAACACTAACATGGTGTTCCTGTGTTGCTACACTAACATGGTGTTCCTGTGTTGCAACACTCACATGGTATTCCTGTGTTGCAACACTCACATGGTATTCCTGTGTTGCAACACTCACATGGTATTCCTGTGTTGCAACACTCACATGGTATTCCTGTGTTGCAACACTAACATGGTATTCCTGTGTTGCTACACTAACATGGTATTCCTGTGTTGCAACACTAACATGGTGTTCCTGTGTTGCAAAGTTACAACTCTCACAACTATTATTTTCATGAAATGTTTAACGTTGAATCTTTTCACGATATAAATATTTCATTGCTATTATGTCAATAAAAATAATATTTAATCATACATCGATAAATGATTATTAAAAATATAACGAAAAAGTTCTTAAATAGATGAACAGAAAGTGATTAAACAAATAAAACGTAATTTAATAAATAAATCAAATGCGGTTGAATAATTAATGAAGGTGATTAAACAGATAAAAGTACGTGATTTAATATCTAGGAAAGGCTAATTGGATTAATAAATAATAACAACTGAACAAATAAATATAATGTGATAAAAAGTTGAAAAGATAAAACTTGCTAAAATTTATAAATACAAAGTGACTGAATATTTAAAAGTTGACTAAATAAAGGAAAATTATTGTTAGATTCAAACTAAAGTATTGTCCGGGTAATATATGGAAAAAAGGAAGCTGAAGAATGCGAACTGGTGACCGCGTGAACACCGGGTTCGACCTCCCAGTCTGGCCACGACTCTTCCTGCTTAATGAAGAACTCAACAGTCATACATTCATCCACTTCATCATACATCATCAACTGACAATTGAGGCGTGTGAAAGAGAAAGTTGGGAAGGAGAATTATTCTTTATGAGAAGAGGATGTAAGGTAAGGTAATTATGAGGTGAAAGTACTAGGCCAGAATGATTATCGCACTTGGAAGGGATATTAAGATCATCTGGGATATATAAGGACGAAGTGAAGGAATGGAAGCTACCACTTGGACCATCGGGGATCGAACGCGGACCCTGCAAGAATCGAGAGGTCGGAGTGGAGTAACGGTGCCCAAGCACTGGGACCATCGGGGATCAAACACAAGAGTATTTTATAAGCAGCACAGATCTAATAAATTTAAACTGAAGTGTACACAGTTGTTCTAATTAGTTATTTAAGGCATATCAGTTAGTTAATGAACTTGATATTTATCTAATAAATCAATAATTTGGTCACAGGCTGTTTATAGCTAAGATGATGATGTTCACCTAGATGTGCTCACCTAGATGTGCTCACCTAGATGTGTTCACCTAGATGTGCTCACCTAGATGTGCTCAGCTAGATGTACTCACCTAGATGGGCTCACCTACATGTGCTCACCTAGATGTGCTCACCTAGATGTGCTCACCTAGATGTGCTCACCTAGATGTACTCACCTAGATGTGCTCACCTAGATGTGCTCACCTAGATGTACTCACCTAGATGTACTCACCTGGATGTGCTCACCTAGATGTGCTCACCTAGATGGGCTCACCTAGATGTGCTCACCTAGATGTACTCACCTAGATGGGCTCACCTAGATGTGCTCACCAAGATGTGCTCACCAAGATGTGCTCACCTAGATGTGCTCACCTAGATGTGCTCACCTAGATGTGCTCACCTAGATGTGCTCACCTAGATGTGCTCACCTAGATGTGCTCACCCAGATGTGCTCACCTACATGTGCTCACCTAGATGTGCTCACCTAGATGTGCTCACCTAGATGGGCTCACCTAGATGTGCTAACCTAGATGTGCTCACCTAGATGTGCTCACCTGGATGTACTCACCTAGATGTACTCACCTAGATGTGCTCACCTAGATGTGCTCACCTAGATGTGCTCACCTAGATGTGCTCACCTAGATGTACTCACCTAGATGTGCTCACCTAGATGTGCTCACCTAGATGTGCTCACCAAGATGTGCTCACCTAGATGTGCTCACCTAGATGTGCTCACCTAGATGTGCTCACCTAGATGTGCTCACCTAGATGTGCTCACCTAGATGTGCTCACCCAGATGTGCTCACCTACATGTGCTCACCTAGATGTGCTCACCTTTATGTGCTCACCTAGATGTGCTCACCTAGATGGGCACACCTAGAGGTGCTCACCTAGATGTGCTCACCTAAATATTCTCACCTAAATGTGTTAACCTAATTGTGATCACAAAGTGTGATCACAAAGACATTTTCACTCTAATAATCAGTCTTTCATCTTGTTTAAAGCTTTAAATATTCATTACACACACAAGTCACAACAGTGTGATGGATCAAAGGAACAAGTCCACGCGGGTCGTGACCAGGACCCGGTAATCCACGCGGGTCGGGACCAGGACCCGGTAATCCACGCGGGTCGGGACCAGGACCCGGGTAATCCACGCGGGTCGGGACCAGGGCCCGGGTAATCCACGCGGGCCAGGACCAGGACACGGGTAATCCATGCGGGCCGGGACCAGGACACGGGTAATCCACGCGGGCCGGGACCAGGACCCGGGTAATCCACGCGGGCCGGGACCAGGACCCGGGTAATCCACGCGGGTCGGGACCAGGACACGGGTAATCCACGCGGGCCGGGACCAGGACCCGGGTAATCCGCGGGCCGGGACCAGGACCCAGGTAATCCACGCGGGCCGGGACCAGGACCCGGGTAATCCACGCAGGCCGGGACCAGGACCCAGGTAATCCACGCGGGCCGGGACCAAGACCCGGTAATCCACGCGGGCCGGGACCAGGACCCGGGTAATCCACGCGGGCCGGGACCAGGACCCAGGTAATCCACGCGGGCCGGGACCAAGACCCGGGTAATCCACGCGGGCCAGGACCAGGACCCGGTAATCCACGCGGGCTGGGACCAGGACCATCACCCCAGGGGCAGGGTGATGGTCCACACCTTCACACCCCAGAGTATTCGCCCAGGGGCAGGGTGATGGTCCACACCTTCTCACCCCAGAGTATCCCCCCAGGGGCAGGGTGATGGTCCACACCTTCACACCCCAGAGTATCCCCCCAAGGGGCAGGGTGATGGTCCACACCTTCACACCCCAGATTATCCGCCCCAGGGGCAGGGTGATGGTCCACACCTTCACACCCCAGAGTATCCCCCCTCCAGGGCAGGGTGATGGTCCACACCTTCACACCCCAGAGTAACCCCCCAGGGGCAGGGTGATGGTCCACACCTTCACACCCCAGAGTATCCGCCCCCAGAGGCAGGGTGATGGTCCACTCCTTCACCCCCCAGAGTATCCCCCCCAAGGGGCAGGGTGATGGTCCACACCTTCACACCCAGAGTATCCCCCCAGGGGCAGGGTGATGGTCCACACCTTCACACCCCAGAGTATCCCCCCCCAGGGCAGGGTGATGGTTCACTCCTTCACACCCCAGAGTATCCCCCCCAAGGGCAGGGTGATGGTCCACACCTTCACCCCCAGAGTATCCCCCCCAGGGGCAGGGTGATGGTCCACACCTTCACACCCCAGAGTATCCCCCCAGGGGCAGGTGACGGTCCACACCTTCACACCCCAGAGTATCCCCCCAGGGGCAGGGTGATGGTTCACTTCTTCACACCCCAGAGTATCCCCCCCCAGGGCCGGGTGATGGTCCACACCTTCACACCCCAGAGTATCCCCCCAGGGGCAGGGTGATGGTCCACTCCTTCACACCCAGAGTATCCCCCCCATGGGCAGGGTGATGGTTCACTCCTTCACACCCCAGAGTATCCCCCCAGGGGCAGGGTGATGGTCCACTCCTTCACACCCCAGAGTATCCCCCCAGGGCAGGGTGATGGTCCCACCTTCACATCCCAGAGTATCCCCCCAGGGGCAGGGTGATGGTCCACTCCTTCACACCCCAGAGTATCCCCCAGGGGCAGGGTGATGGTCCACACCTTCACACCCCAGAGTATCCCCCCTGGGCAGGGTGATGGTCCACTCCTTCACACCCCAGAGTATCCCCATAGGGCAGGGTGATGGTCCACACCTTCACACCCCAGAGTATCCCCCCCCAGGGCAGGGTGATGGTCCACACCTTCACACCCCAGAGTATCCCCCCAGGGGCAGGGTGATGGTCCACACCTTCACACCCCAGAGTATCCCCCCAGGGCAGGGTGATGGTTCACTCCTTCACACCCCAGAGTATCCCCCCAGGGGCAGGGTGATGGTCCACACCTTCACACCCCAGAGTATCCCCCCCAGGGGCAGGGTGATGGTCCACACCTTCACACCCCAGAGTATCCCCCCAGGGGCAGGGTGATGGTCCACACCTTCACACCCCAGAGTATCCCCCCAGGGGCAGGGTGATGGTCCACTCCTTCACACCCCAGAGTATCCCCCCAGGGGCAGGGTGATGGTCCACACCTTCACACCCCAGAGTATCCCCCAGGGGCAGGGTGATGGTCCACACCTTCACACCCCAGAGTATTCCCCCCAGGGGCAGGTGATGGTCCACACCTTCACACCCCAGAGTATCCCCCCAGGGGCAGGGTGATGGTCCACACCTTCACACCCCAGAGTATCCCCCAGGGGCAGGGTGATGGTCCACACCTTCACACCCCAGAGTATCCCCCCAGGGGCAGGGTGATGGTCCACTCCTTCACACCCCAGAGTATCCCCCCCAGGGCAGGGTGATGGTCCACACCTTCACACCCCAGAGTATCCCCCCCAGGGGCAGGGTGATGGTCCACACCTTCACACCCCAGAGTATCCCCCCAGGGCAGGGTGATGGTCCACTCCTTCACACCCAGAGTATCCCCCCAGGGGCAGGGTGATGGTCCACTCCTTCACACCCCAGAGTATCCCCCCCAGGGGCAGGGTGATGGTCACTCCTTCACACCCCAGAGTATCCCCCCAGGGGCAGGGTGATGGTCCACTCCTTCACCCCCAGAGTATCCCCCCAGGGGCAGGGTGATGGTCCACTCCTTCACACCCCAGAGTATCCCCCCCCAGGGGCAGGGTGATGGTCCACTCCTTCACACCCAAGAGTATCCCCCCCAGGGGCAGGGTGATGGTCCACACCTTCACACCCCAGAGTATCCCCCCCCAGGGGCAGGGTGATGGTCCACACCTTCACACCCCAGAGTATCCCCCCCAGGGCAGGGTGATGGTCCACACCTTCACACCCCAGAGTATCCCCCCAGGGGCAGGTTGATGGTCCATCCTTCACACCCAGAGTATCCCCCCCCAGGGCAGGGTGATGGTCCACACCTTCACACCCCAGAGTATCCCCCCAGGGGCAGGGTGATGGTCCACTCCTTCACACCCCAGAGTATCCCCCCAGAGGCAGGGTGATGGTCCACACCTTCACACCCCAGAGTATCCCCCCCAGGGGCAGGGTGATGGTCCACACCTTCACACCCCAGAGTATCCCCCCCAGGGGCAGGGTGATGGTCCACACCTTCACACCCCAGAGTATCCCCCCAGGCAGGGTGATGGTCCACTCCTTCACACCCCAGAGTATCCCCCCGGGGCAGGGTGATGGTCCACTCCTTCACACCCAGAGTATCCCCCCAGGGGCAGGGTGATGGTCCACACCTTCACACCCCAGAGTATCCCCCCAGGGGCAGGTGATGGTCCACTCCTTCACACCCCAGAGTATCCCCCCAGGGGCAGGGTGATGGTCCACACCTTCACACCCCAGAGTATCCCCCCAGGGCAGGGTGATGGTCCACTCCTTCACACCCCAGAGTATCCCCCCCAGGGGCAGGGTGATGGTCCACACCTTCACCCCCCAGAGTATCCCCCCAGGGGCAGGGTGATGGTCCACTCCTTCACCCCCAGAGTATCCCCCACAGGGCAGGGTGATGGTCCACCCTTCACACCCCCCAGAGTATCCCCCCAGGGGCAGGGTGATGGTCCACTCCTTCACACCAAGAGTATCCCCCCCAGGCAGGGTGATGGTCCACACCTTCACACCCCAGAGTATCCCCCCAGGGGCAGGGTGATGGTCCACTCCTTCACACCCAGAGTATCCCCCCCCAGGGCAGGGTGATGGTCCACACCTTCACACCCCAGAGTATCCCCCCAGGGGCAGGGTGATGGTCCACACCTTCACACCCCAGAGTATCCCCCAGGGGCAGGGTGATGGTCCACTCCTTCACACCCCAGAGTATCCCCCCCCAGGGCAGGGTGATGGTCCACACCTTCACACCCCAGAGTATCCCCCCCCGGGGCAGGGTGATGGTCCACACCTTCACACCCCAGAGTATCCCCCAGGGGCAGGGTGATGGTCCACACCTTCACACCCCAGAGTATCCCCCCAGGGGCAGGGTGATGGTCCACTCCTTCACACCCAGAGTATCCCCCCAGGGGCAGGGTGATGGTCCACACCTTCACACCCCAGAGTATCCCCCCAGGGGCAGGGTGATGGTCCACTCCTTCACCCCCCAGAGTATATCCCCCAGGGGCAGGGTGATGGTCCACTCCTTCACACCCCAGAGTATCCCCCCCAGGGGCAGGGTGATGGTCCACTCCTTCACACCCCAGAGTATCCCCCCCAGGGGCAGGGTGATGGTCCACACCTTCACACCCCAGAGTATCCCCCCAGGGGCAGGGTGATGGTCCACACCTTCACACCCCAGAGTATCCCCCCAGGGGCAGGGTGATGGTCCACACCTTCACACCCCAGAGTATCCCCCCAGGGGCAGGGTGATGGTCCACTCCTTCACACCCCAGAGTATCCCCCCCAGGGGCAGGGTGATGGTCCACACCTTCACACCCCAGAGTATCCCCCCCAGGGCAGGGTGATGGTCCACACCTTCACACCCCAGAGTATCCCCCCAGGGGCAGGGTGATGGTCCACACCTTCACACCCCAGAGTATCCCCCCCAGGGGCAGGTGATGGTCCACACCTTCACACCCCAGAGTATCCCCCCAGGGGCAGGGTGATGGTCCACTCCTTCACACCCCAGAGTATCCCCCCAGGGGCAGGTGATGGTCCACACCTTCACACCCCAGAGTATCCCCCCCAGGGGCAGGGTGATGGTCCACCCTTCACACCCCAGAGTATCCCCCCCAGGGGCAGGGTGATGGTCCACACCTTCACACCCCAGAGTATCCCCCCCAGGGGCAGGGTGATGGTCCACTCCTTCACACCCCAGAGTATCCCCCCGGGGCAGGGTGATGGTCCACACCTTCACACCCCAGAGTATCCCCCCAGGGGCAGGGTGATGGTCCACACCTTCACACCCCAGAGTATCCCCCCAGGGGCAGGGTGATGGTCCACTCCTTCACACCCCAGAGTATCCCCCCAGGGCAGGGTGATGGTCCACTCCTTCACACCCCAGAGTATCCCCCCAGGGCAGGGTGATGGTCCACTCCTTCACCCCCCAGAGTATCCCCCCCAGGGCAGGGTGATGGTCCACTCCTTCACCCCCCAGAGTATCCCCCCCAGGGCAGGGTGATGGTCCACTCCTTCACACCCCAGAGTATCCCCCCAGGGGCAGGGTGATGGTCCACTCCTTCACACCCCAGAGTATCCCCCCAGGGGCAGGGTGATGGTCCACACCTTCACACCCCAGAGTATCCCCCCCCCCAGGGGCAGGGTGATGGTCCACACCTTCACACCCCAGAGTATCCCCCCAGGGGCAGGGTGATGGTCCACTCCTTCACACCCCAGAGTATCCCCCCCCCAGGGCAGGGTGATGGTCCCACCCTTCACACCCCAGAGTATCCCCCCAGGGGCAGGTGATGGTCCACACTTTCACACCCCAGAGTATCCCCCCAGGGGCAGGGTGATGGTCCACTCCTTCACACCCCAGAGTATCCCCCCCCAGGGGCAGGGATGGTCCACACCTTCACACCCCAGAGTATCCCCCCCAGGGGCAGGGTGATGGTCCACACCTTCACACCCCAGAGTATCCCCCCAGGGGCAGGGTGATGGTCCACACCTTCACACCCCAGAGTATCCCCCCAGGGGCAGGGTGATGGTCCACTCCTTCACACCCCAGAGTATCCCCCAGGGGCAGGTGATGGTCCACACCTTCACACCCCAGAGTATCCCCCGGGGCAGGGTGATGGTCCACTCCTTCACACCCCAGAGTATCCCCCCAGGGCAGGGTGATGGTCCACTCCTTCACACCCCAGAGTATCCCCCCCAGGGCAGGGTGATGGTCACTCCTTCACACCCAGAGTATCCCCCCCAGGGGCAGGGTGATGGTCCACACCTTCACACCCCAAGTATCCCCAGGGGCAGGGTGATGGTCCACTCCTTCACACCCCAGAGTATCCCCCAGGGGCAGGGTGATGGTCCACACTCCTTCACACCCCAGAGTATCCCCCCAGGGGCAGGGTGATGGTCCACTCCTTCACACCCCAGAGTATCCCCCCCCAGGGGCAGGGTGATGGTCCACTCCTTCACACCCCAGAGTATCCCCCAGGGGCAGGGTGATGGTCCACTCCTTCACACCCCAGAGTATCCCCCCAGGGGCAGGGTGATGGTCCACTCCTTCACACCCCAGAGTATCCCCCCAGGGGCAGGGTGATGGTCCACACCTTCACACCCCAGAGTATCCCCCCCGGGCAGGGTGATGGTCCACTCCTTCACACCCCAGAGTATCCCCCCAGGGGCAGGGTGATGGTCCACTCCTTCACACCCCAGAGTATCCCCCCCCAGGGGCAGGGTGATGGTCCACACCTTCACACCCCAGAGTATCCCCCCCCAGGGGCAGGGTGATGGTCCACACCTTCACACCCCAGAGTATCCCCCCCAGGGGCAGGGTGATGGTCCACACCTTCACACCCCAGAGTATCCCCCAGGGGCAGGGTGATGGTCCACTCCTTCACACCCCAGAGTATCCCCCCAGGGGCAGGGTGATGGTCCACACCTTCACACCCCAGAGTATCCCCCCCAGGGGCAGGGTGATGGTCCACACCTTCACCCCCAGTATCCCCCCAGGGGCAGGGTGATGGTCCACTCCTTCACACCCAGAGTATCCCCCCGGGGCAGGGTGATGGTCCACTCCTTCACACCCCAGAGTATCCCCCCAGGGGCAGGGTGATGGTCCACACCTTCACACCCCAGAGTATCCCCCCAGGGGCAGGGTGATGGTCCACACCTTCACACCCCAGAGTATCCCCCCAGGGGCAGGGTGATGGTCCACACCTTCACACCCCAGAGTATCCCCCCCAGGGGCAGGGTGATGGTCCACTCCTTCACACCCCAGAGTATCCCCCCCAGGGGCAGGGTGATGGTCCACACCTTCACCCCAGAGTATCCCCCAGGGGCAGGGTGATGGTCCACTCTTCACACCCCAGAGTATCCCCCCAGGGGCAGGGTGATGGTCCACTCCTTCACACCCCAGAGTATCCCCCCCGGGCAGGGTGATGGTCCACACCTTCACACCCCAGAGTATCCCCCCAGGGGCAGGTGATGGTCCACACCTTCACACCCAGAGTATCCCCCCAGGGCAGGGTGATGGTCCACACCTTCACACCCCAGAGTATCCCCCCAGGGGCAGGGTGATGGTCCCACTCCTTCACACCCCAGAGTATCCCCCCAGGGGCAGGGTGATGGTCCACACCTTCACACCCCAGAGTATCCCCCCCAGGGGCAGGGTGATGGTCCACACCTTCACACCCCAGAGTATCCCCCCAGGGGCAGGGTGATGGTCCACTCCTTCACACCCCAGAGTATCCCCCCCAGGGGCAGGGTGATGGTCCCCATTCACACCCCAGAGTATCCCCCAGGGGCAGGGTGATGGTCCACTCCTTCACACCCCAGAGTATCCCCCCAGGGGCAGGGTGATGGTCCACACCTTCACACCCCAGAGTATCCCCCCCCAGGGGCAGGGTGATGGTCCACACCTCACACCCCAGAGTATCCCCCCCAGGGGCAGGGTGATGGTCCACACCTTCACACCCCAGAGTATCCCCCCAGGGGCAGGGTGATGGTCCACACCTTCACACCCCAGAGTATCCCCCCAGGGGCAGGGTGATGGTCCACACTTCACACCCCAGAGTATCCCCCCAGGGGCAGGGTGATGGTCCACACCTTCACACCCCAGAGTATCCCCCCAGGGGCAGGGTGATGGTCCACTCCTTCACACCCCAGAGTATCCCCCCAGGGGCAGGGTGATGGTCCACACCTTCACACCCAGAGTATCCCCCCAGGGGCAGGGTGATGGTCCACTCCTTCACACCCCAGAGTATCCCCCCAGGGGCAGGGTGATGGTCCACACTTCACCCCCCAGAGTATCCCCCCAGGGGCAGGGTGATGGTCCACTCCTTCACACCCCAGAGTATCCCCCCCCCAGGGGCAGGGTGATGGTCCACACCTTCACACCCCAGAGTATCCCCCCAGGGGCAGGGTGATGGTCCACTCCTTCACACCCAGAGTATCCCCCCCAGGGGCAGGGTGATGGTCCACACCTTCACACCCCAGAGTATCCCCCCCAGGGGCAGGGTGATGGTCCACACCTTCACACCCCAGAGTATCCCCCCAGGGGCAGGGTGATGGTCCACTCCTTCACACCCCAGAGTATCCCCCCCAGGGGCAGGGTGATGGTCCACACCTTCACACCCCAGAGTATCCCCCCAGGGGCAGGGTGATGGTCCACACCTTCACACCCCAGAGTATCCCCCCAGGGCAGGGTGATGGTCCACTCCTTCACACCCCAGAGTATCCCCCCCCAGGGCAGGGTGATGGTTCACACCTTCACACCCCAGAGTATCCCCCCCAGGGGCAGGGTGATGGTCCACACCTTCACACCCCAGAGTATCCCCCCAGGGGCAGGGTGATGGTCCACACCTTCACACCCCAGAGTATCCCCCCAGGGCAGGGTGATGGTCCACTCCTTCACACCCAGAGTATCCCCCCCCAGGGGCAGGGTGATGGTCCACACCTTCACCCCCCAGAGTATCCCCCAGGTGCAGGGTGATGGTCCACTCCTTCACCCCCAGAGTATCCCCCCAGGGGCAGGGTGATGGTCCACTCCTTCACACCCCAGAGTATCCCCCCCAGGGGCAGGGTGATGGTCCACACCTTCACACCCCAGAGTATCCCCCCCAGGGGCAGGGTGATGGTCCACACCTTCACCCCCCAGAGTATCCCCCCGGGGCAGGGTGATGGTCCACTCCTTCACACCCCAGAGTATCCCCCCAGGGCAGGGTGATGGTCCACACTCCTTCACACCCCAGAGTATCCCCCCAGGGGCAGGGTGATGGTCCACTCCTTCACACCCCAGAGTATCCCCCCCAGGGGCAGGGTGATGGTCCACTCCTTCACACCCCAGAGTATCCCCCCAGGGGCAGGGTGATGGTCCACTCCTTCACACCCCCGAGTATCCCCCCAGGGGCAGGGTGATGGTCCACTCCTTCACACCCCAGAGTATCCCCCCAGGGGCAGGGTGATGGTCCACCCTTCACACCCCAGAGTATCCCCCAGGGGCAGGTGATGGTCCACTCCTTCACACCCCAGAGTATCCCCCCCCAGGGGCAGGGTGATGGTCCACTCCTTCACACCCCAGAGTATCCCCCCCGGGGCAGGGTGATGGTCCACCCTTCACACCCCAGTATCCCCCCCAGGGGCAGGGTGATGGTCCACACCTTCACACCCCAGAGTATCCCCCCCAGGGGCAGGTGATGGTCCACCTTCACACCCCCAGAGTATCCCCCCAGGGGCAGGGTGATGGTCCACTCCTTCACACCCCAGAGTATCCCCCCCAGGGGCAGGGTGATGGTCCACACCTTCACCCCCAGAGTATCCCCCCAGGGGCAGGGTGATGGTCCACTCCTTCACACCCCAGAGTATCCCCCCAGGGGCAGGGTGATGGTCCACACCTTCACACCCCAGAGTATCCCCCCCAGGGGCAGGGTGATGGTCCACACCTTCACACCCCAGAGTATCCCCCCCAGGGCAGGGTGATGGTCCACACCTTCACACCCCAGAGTATCCCCCCAGGGGCAGGGTGATGGTCCACTCCTTCACACCCCAGAGTATCCCCCCAGGGGCAGGGTGATGGTCCACTCCTTCACACCCCAGAGTATCCCCCCAGGGGCAGGGTGATGGTCCACACCTTCACACCCCAGAGTATCCCCCCAGGGGCAGGGTGATGGTCCACTCCTTCACACCCCAGAGTATCCCCCCAGGGCAGGGTGATGGTCCACACCTTCACACCCCAGAGTATCCCCCCCAGGGGCAGGGTGATGGTCCACTCCTTCACCCCCAGAGTATCCCCCCCAGGGGCAGGGTGATGGTCCACTCCTTCACACCCCAGAGTATCCCCCAGGGGCAGGGTGATGGTCCACTCCTTCACACCCCAGAGTATCCCCCCCAGGGGCAGGGTGATGGTCCACACCTTCACACCCCAGAGTATCCCCCCCAGGGCAGGGTGATGGTCCACACCTTCACACCCAGAGTATCCCCCAGGGGCAGGGTGATGGTCCACTCCTTCACACCCCAGAGTATCCCCCCCGGGGGCAGGGTGATGGTCCACTTTTCACACCCCAGAGTATCCCCCAGGGGCAGGGTGATGGTCCACACCTTCACACCCGAGTATCCCCCCAGGGGCAGGGTGATGGTCCACTCCTTCACACCCCAGAGTATCCCCCCAGGGGCAGGGTGATGGTCCACACCTTCACACCCCAGAGTATCCCCCCAGGGGCAGGGTGATGGTCCACTCCTTCACACCCCAGAGTATCCCCCCCAGGGGCAGGGTGATGGTCCACTCCTTCACCCCCAGAGTATCCCCCCAGGGGCAGGGTGATGGTCCACTCCTTCACACCCCAGAGTATCCCCCCCAGGGGCAGGGTGATGGTCCACACCTTCACACCCCAGAGTATCCCCCCCCAGGGGCAGGGTGATGGTCCACCCTTCACACCCCAGAGTATCCCCCAGGGGCAGGGTGATGGTCCACCCTTCACACCCCAGAGTATCCCCCCCCCAGGGGCAGGGTGATGGTCCACACCTTCACACCCCAGAGTATCCCCCCAGGGGCAGGGTGATGGTCCACACCTTCACACCCCAGAGTATCCCCCCAGGGGCAGGGTGATGGTCCACTCCTTCACACCCCAGAGTATCCCCCCCCAGGGGCAGGGTGATGGTCCACACCTTCACACCCCAGAGTATCCCCCCCAGGGGCAGGGTGATGGTCCACACCTTCACACCCCAGAGTATCCCCCCAGGGGCAGGGTGATGGTCCACACCTTCACACCCCAGAGTATCCCCCCCAGGGGCAGGGTGATGGTCCACTCCTTCACACCCCAGAGTATCCCCCCCAGGGGCAGGGTGATGGTCCACACCTTCAACCCCCAGAGTATCCCCCCAGGGGCAGGGTGATGGTCCACACCTTCACACCCAGAGTATCCCCCCGGGCAGGGTGATGGTCCACACCTTCACACCCCAGAGTATCCCCCCAGGGGCAGGGTGATGGTCCACTCCTTCACACCCCAGAGTATCCCCCCCAGGGGCAGGGTGATGGTCCACACCTTCACACCCAGAGTATCCCCCCCGGGGGCAGGGTGATGGTCCACTCCTTCACACCCCAGAGTATCCCCCCAGGGGCAGGGTGATGGTCCACACCTTCACACCCCAGAGTATCCCCCCAGGGGCAGGGTGATGGTCCACTCCTTCACACCCCAGAGTATCCCCCCAGGGGCAGGGTGATGGTCCACACCTTCACACCCCAGAGTATCCCCCCCAGGGGCAGGGTGATGGTCCACTCCTTCACCCCCAGAGTATCCCCCCCAGGGGCAGGGTGATGGTCCACTCCTTCACACCCCAGAGTATCCCCCAGGGGCAGGGTGATGGTCCACACCTTCACACCCAGAGTATCCCCCCCAGGGGCAGGGTGATGGTCCACACCTTCACACCCCAGAGTATCCCCCCAGGGGCAGGGTGATGGTCCACACCTTCACACCCCAGAGTATCCCCCCAGGGGCAGGGTGATGGTCCACACCTTCACACCCCAGAGTATCCCCCCGGGGCAGGGTGATGGTCCACTCCTTCACACCCCAGAGTATCCCCCCAGGGGCAGGGTGATGGTCCACACCTTCACACCCCAGAGTATCCCCCCAGGGGCAGGGTGATGGTCCACTCCTTCACACCCCAGAGTATCCCCCCAGGGGCAGGGTGATGGTCCACACCTTCACACCCCAGAGTATCCCCCCAGGGGCAGGGTGATGGTCCACTCCTTCACCCCCAGAGTATCCCCCCAGGGGCAGGGTGATGGTCCACTCCTTCACACCCCAGAGTATCCCCCCAGGGGCAGGGTGATGGTCCACTCCTTCACACCCCAGAGTATCCCCCCAGGGGCAGGGTGATGGTCCACACCTTCACACCCCAGAGTATCCCCCCCCAGGGGCAGGGTGATGGTCCACACCTTCACACCCCAGAGTATCCCCCCAGGGGCAGGGTGATGGTCCACTCCTTCACACCCCAGAGTATCCCCCCAGGGGCAGGGTGATGGTCCACTCCTTCACACCCCAGAGTATCCCCCCAGGGGCAGGGTGATGGTCCACACCTTCACACCCCAGAGTATCCCCCCAGGGGCAGGGTGATGGTCCACTCCTTCACACCCCAGAGTATCCCCCCCCAGGGGCAGGGTGATGGTCCACACCTTCACACCCCAGAGTATCCCCCCCCAGGGGCAGGGTGATGGTCCACACCTTCACACCCCAGAGTATCCCCCCCGGGGCAGGGTGATGGTCCACACCTTCACACCCCAGAGTATCCCCCCCAGGGGCAGGGTGATGGTCCACTCCTTCACACCCCAGAGTATCCCCCCAGGGGCAGGGTGATGGTCCACACCTTCACACCCCAGAGTATCCCCCCAGGGGCAGGGTGATGGTCCACACCTTCACACCCCAGAGTATCCCCCCAGGGGCAGGGTGATGGTCCACACCTTCACACCCCAGAGTATCCCCCAGGGGCAGGGTGATGGTCCACTCCTTCACACCCCAGAGTATCCCCCCCCAGGGGCAGGGTGATGGTCCACACCTTCACACCCCAGAGTATCCCCCCCAGGGGCAGGGTGATGGTCCACACCTTCACACCCCAGAGTATCCCCCCCAGGGGCAGGGTGATGGTCCACACCTTCACACCCCAGAGTATCCCCCCAGGGGCAGGGTGATGGTCCACTCCTTCACACCCCAGAGTATCCCCCCCAGGGGCAGGGTGATGGTCCACACCTTCACACCCCAGAGTATCCCCCAGGGGCAGGGTGATGGTCCACTCCTTCACACCCCAGAGTATCCCCCCAGGGGCAGGGTGATGGTCCACTCCTTCACACCCCAGAGTATCCCCCCAGGGGCAGGGTGATGGTCCACACCTTCACACCCCAGAGTATCCCCCCCCAGGGGCAGGGTGATGGTCCACACCTTCACACCCCAGAGTATCCCCCAGGGGCAGGGTGATGGTCCACTCCTTCACACCCCAGAGTATCCCCCCAGGGGCAGGGTGATGGTCCACACTCCTTCACACCCCAGAGTATCCCCCCAGGGGCAGGGTGATGGTCCACTCCTTCACACCCCAGAGTATCCCCCCCAGGGGCAGGGTGATGGTCCACTCCTTCACACCCCAGAGTATCCCCCCAGGGGCAGGGTGATGGTCCACTCCTTCACACCCCAGAGTATCCCCCCAGGGGCAGGGTGATGGTCCACTCCTTCACACCCCAGAGTATCCCCCCAGGGGCAGGGTGATGGTCCACACCTTCACACCCCAGAGTATCCCCCCAGGGGCAGGGTGATGGTCCACTCCTTCACACCCCAGAGTATCCCCCCCCAGGGCAGGGTGATGGTCCACTCCTTCACACCCCAGAGTATCCCCCCCAGGGGCAGGGTGATGGTCCACACCTTCACACCCCAGAGTATCCCCCCCCAGGGGCAGGGTGATGGTCCACACCTTCACACCCCAGAGTATCCCCCCCCAGGGGCAGGGTGATGGTCCACTCCTTCACACCCCAGAGTATCCCCCCAGGGGCAGGGTGATGGTCCACTCCTTCACACCCCAGAGTATCCCCCCCAGGGGCAGGGTGATGGTCCACACCTTCACCCCCAGAGTATCCCCCCAGGGGCAGGGTGATGGTCCACTCCTTCACACCCCAGAGTATCCCCCCAGGGGCAGGGTGATGGTCCACACCTTCACACCCCAGAGTATCCCCCCCAGGGGCAGGGTGATGGTCCACACCTTCACACCCCAGAGTATCCCCCCCCAGGGGCAGGGTGATGGTCCACTCCTTCACACCCCAGAGTATCCCCCCAGGGGCAGGGTGATGGTCCACTCCTTCACACCCCAGAGTATCCCCCCAGGGGCAGGGTGATGGTCCACTCCTTCACACCCCAGAGTATCCCCCCAGGGCAGGGTGATGGTCCACACCTTCACACCCCAGAGTATCCCCCCCAGGGGCAGGGTGATGGTCCACCCTTCACACCCCAGAGTATCCCCCAGGGGCAGGGTGATGGTCCACTCCTTCACACCCCAGAGTATCCCCCCCAGGGGCAGGGTGATGGTCCACACCTTCACACCCCAGAGTATCCCCCCAGGGGCAGGGTGATGGTCCACACCTTCACACCCCAGAGTATCCCCCCAGGGGCAGGGTGATGGTCCACTCCTTCACACCCCAGAGTATCCCCCCAGGGGCAGGGTGATGGTCCACACCTTCACACCCCAGAGTATCCCCCCCAGGGGCAGGGTGATGGTCCACTCCTTCACACCCCAGAGTATCCCCCCAGGGGCAGGGTGATGGTCCACTCCTTCACACCCCAGAGTATCCCCCCAGGGGCAGGGTGATGGTCCACACCTTCACACCCCAGAGTATCCCCCCCAGGGGCAGGGTGATGGTCCACACCTTCACACCCCAGAGTATCCCCCCAGGGGCAGGGTGATGGTCCACTCCTTCACACCCCAGAGTATCCCCCCAGGGGCAGGGTGATGGTCCACACCTTCACACCCCAGAGTATCCCCCCCAGGGGCAGGGTGATGGTCCACACCTTCACACCCCAGAGTATCCCCCCAGGGGCAGGGTGATGGTCCACTCCTTCACACCCCAGAGTATCCCCCCAGGGGCAGGGTGATGGTCCACACCTTCACACCCAGAGTATCCCCCCCAGGGGCAGGGTGATGGTCCACACCTTCACACCCCAGAGTATCCCCCCAGGGGCAGGGTGATGGTCCACACCTTCACACCCCAGAGTATCCCCCCAGGGGCAGGGTGATGGTCCACACCTTCACACCCCAGAGTATCCCCCCAGGGGCAGGGTGATGGTCCACACCTTCACACCCCAGAGTATCCCCCCAGGGGCAGGGTGATGGTCCACTCCTTCACACCCCAGAGTATCCCCCCAGGGGCAGGGTGATGGTCCACACCTTCACACCCCAGAGTATCCCCCCCAGGGGCAGGGTGATGGTCCACACCTTCACACCCCAGAGTATCCCCCCAGGGGCAGGGTGATGGTCCACACCTTCACACCCCAGAGTATCCCCCCAGGGGCAGGGTGATGGTCCACACCTTCACACCCCAGAGTATCCCCCCCAGGGGCAGGGTGATGGTCCACTCCTTCACACCCCAGAGTATCCCCCCAGGGGCAGGGTGATGGTCCACTCCTTCACACCCCAGAGTATCCCCCCCAGGGGCAGGGTGATGGTCCACACCTTCACACCCCAGAGTATCCCCCCAGGGGCAGGGTGATGGTCCACACCTTCACACCCCAGAGTATCCCCCCAGGGGCAGGGTGATGGTCCACTCCTTCACACCCCAGAGTATCCCCCCCAGGGGCAGGGTGATGGTCCACACCTTCACACCCCAGAGTATCCCCCCCAGGGGCAGGGTGATGGTCCACACCTTCACACCCCAGAGTATCCCCCCCAGGGGCAGGGTGATGGTCCACACCTTCACACCCCAGAGTATCCCCCCAGGGGCAGGGTGATGGTCCACTCCTTCACACCCCAGAGTATCCCCCCCAGGGGCAGGGTGATGGTCCACACCTTCACACCCCAGAGTATCCCCCCAGGGGCAGGGTGATGGTCCACACCTTCACACCCCAGAGTATCCCCCCAGGGGCAGGGTGATGGTCCACACCTTCACACCCCAGAGTATCCCCCCAGGGGCAGGGTGATGGTCCACACCTTCACACCCCAGAGTATCCCCCCCAGGGGCAGGGTGATGGTCCACTCCTTCACCCCCAGAGTATCCCCCCCAGGGGCAGGGTGATGGTCCACTCCTTCACACCCCAGAGTATCCCCCCCAGGGGCAGGGTGATGGTCCACACCTTCACACCCCAGAGTATCCCCCCAGGGGCAGGGTGATGGTCCACACCTTCACACCCCAGAGTATCCCCCCCAGGGGCAGGGTGATGGTCCACACCTTCACACCCCAGAGTATCCCCCCAGGGGCAGGGTGATGGTCCACTCCTTCACACCCCAGAGTATCCCCCCCAGGGGCAGGGTGATGGTCCACACCTTCACACCCCAGAGTATCCCCCCAGGGGCAGGGTGATGGTCCACACCTTCACACCCCAGAGTATCCCCCCAGGGGCAGGGTGATGGTCCACTCCTTCACCCCCAGAGTATCCCCCCCAGGGGCAGGGTGATGGTCCACACCTTCACCCCCAGAGTATCCCCCCCAGGGGCAGGGTGATGGTCCACTCCTTCACACCCCAGAGTATCCCCCCAGGGGCAGGGTGATGGTCCACACCTTCACACCCCAGAGTATCCCCCCAGGGGCAGGGTGATGGTCCACACCTTCACACCCCAGAGTATCCCCCCCCAGGGGCAGGGTGATGGTCCACTCCTTCACACCCCAGAGTATCCCCCCAGGGGCAGGGTGATGGTCCACTCCTTCACACCCCAGAGTATCCCCCCCAGGGGCAGGGTGATGGTCCACTCCTTCACACCCCAGAGTATCCCCCAGGGGCAGGGTGATGGTCCACTCCTTCACACCCCAGAGTATCCCCCCAGGGGCAGGGTGATGGTCCACACCTTCACACCCCAGAGTATCCCCCCCAGGGGCAGGGTGATGGTCCACACCTTCACACCCCAGAGTATCCCCCCAGGGGCAGGGTGATGGTCCACTCCTTCACACCCCAGAGTATCCCCCCCAGGGGCAGGGTGATGGTCCACACCTTCACACCCCAGAGTATCCCCCCAGGGGCAGGGTGATGGTCCACACCTTCACACCCCAGAGTATCCCCCCCAGGGGCAGGGTGATGGTCCACACCTTCACACCCCAGAGTATCCCCCCAGGGGCAGGGTGATGGTCCACTCCTTCACACCCCAGAGTATCCCCCCCAGGGGCAGGGTGATGGTCCACACCTTCACACCCCAGAGTATCCCCCCCAGGGGCAGGGTGATGGTCCACACCTTCACACCCCAGAGTATCCCCCCAGGGGCAGGGTGATGGTCCACACCTTCACACCCCAGAGTATCCCCCCAGGGGCAGGGTGATGGTCCACACCTTCACACCCCAGAGTATCCCCCCCAGGGGCAGGGTGATGGTCCACTCCTTCACCCCCAGAGTATCCCCCCAGGGGCAGGGTGATGGTCCACACCTTCACACCCCAGAGTATCCCCCCAGGGGCAGGGTGATGGTCCACCCTTTCACACCCCAGAGTATCCCCCCAGGGGCAGGGTGATGGTCCACACCTTCACACCCCAGAGTATCCCCCCCAGGGGCAGGGTGATGGTCCACACCTTCACACCCCAGAGTATCCCCCCAGGGGCAGGGTGATGGTCCACTCCTTCACACCCCAGAGTATCCCCCCAGGGGCAGGGTGATGGTCCACTCCTTCACACCCCAGAGTATCCCCCCAGGGGCAGGGTGATGGTCCACACCTTCACACCCCAGAGTATCCCCCCCAGGGGCAGGGTGATGGTCCACTCCTTCACACCCCAGAGTATCCCCCCCAGGGGCAGGGTGATGGTCCACTCCTTCACACCCCAGAGTATCCCCCCCAGGGGCAGGGTGATGGTCCACTCCTTCACACCCCAGAGTATCCCCCCCAGGGGCAGGGTGATGGTCCACTCCTTCACACCCCAGAGTATCCCCCCAGGGGCAGGGTGATGGTCCACTCCTTCACACCCCAGAGTATCCCCCCCAGGGGCAGGGTGATGGTCCACTCCTTCACACCCCAGAGTATCCCCCCCAGGGGCAGGGTGATGGTCCACTCCTTCACACCCCAGAGTATCCCCCCCAGGGGCAGGGTGATGGTCCACTCCTTCACACCCCAGAGTATCCCCCCCAGGGCAGGGTGATGGTCCACACCTTCACACCCCAGAGTATCCCCCCAGGGGCAGGGTGATGGTCCACACCTTCACACCCCAGAGTATCCCCCCAGGGGCAGGGTGATGGTCCACTCCTTCACACCCCAGAGTATCCCCCCAGGGGCAGGGTGATGGTCCACTCCTTCACACCCCAGAGTATCCCCCCCAGGGGCAGGGTGATGGTCCACTCCTTCACACCCCAGAGTATCCCCCCAGGGGCAGGGTGATGGTCCACTCCTTCACACCCCAGAGTATCCCCCCAGGGGCAGGGTGATGGTCCACTCCTTCACACCCCAGAGTATCCCCCCAGGGGCAGGGTGATGGTCCACACCTTCACACCCCAGAGTATCCCCCCCCAGGGGCAGGGTGATGGTCCACTCCTTCACACCCCAGAGTATCCCCCCCAGGGGCAGGGTGATGGTCCACTCCTTCACACCCCAGAGTATCCCCCCAGGGGCAGGGTGATGGTCCACTCCTTCACACCCCAGAGTATCCCCCCAGGGGCAGGGTGATGGTCCACACCTTCACACCCCAGAGTATCCCCCCAGGGGCAGGGTGATGGTCCACTCCTTCACACCCCAGAGTATCCCCCCAGGGGCAGGGTGATGGTCCACTCCTTCACACCCCAGAGTATCCCCCCCAGGGGCAGGGTGATGGTCCACACCTTCACACCCCAGAGTATCCCCCCCAGGGGCAGGGTGATGGTCCACACCTTCACACCCCAGAGTATCCCCCCAGGGGCAGGGTGATGGTCCACACCTTCACACCCCAGAGTATCCCCCCAGGGGCAGGGTGATGGTCCACACCTTCACACCCCAGAGTATCCCCCCAGGGGCAGGGTGATGGTCCACACCTTCACACCCCAGAGTATCCCCCCAGGGCAGGGTGATGGTCCACTCCTTCACACCCCAGAGTATCCCCCCAGGGGCAGGGTGATGGTCCACTCCTTCACACCCCAGAGTATCCCCCCCAGGGGCAGGGTGATGGTCCACACCTTCACACCCCAGAGTATCCCCCCCAGGGGCAGGGTGATGGTCCACTCCTTCACACCCCAGAGTATCCCCCCCAGGGGCAGGGTGATGGTCCACTCCTTCACACCCCAGAGTATCCCCCCCAGGGGCAGGGTGATGGTCCACACCTTCACACCCCAGAGTATCCCCCCCAGGGGCAGGGTGATGGTCCACACCTTCACACCCCAGAGTATCCCCCCCAGGGGCAGGGTGATGGTCCACTCCTTCACACCCCAGAGTATCCCCCCAGGGGCAGGGTGATGGTCCCACTCTTCACACCCCAGAGTATCCCCCCAGGGGCAGGGTGATGGTCCACACCTTCACACCCCAGAGTATCCCCCCAGGGGCAGGGTGATGGTCCACTCCTTCACACCCCAGAGTATCCCCCCAGGGGCAGGGTGATGGTCCACACCTTCACACCCCAGAGTATCCCCCCAGGGGCAGGGTGATGGTCCACTCCTTCACACCCCAGAGTATCCCCCCAGGGGCAGGGTGATGGTCCACTCCTTCACACCCCAGAGTATCCCCCCCAGGGGCAGGGTGATGGTCCACTCCTTCACACCCCAGAGTATCCCCCCCAGGGGCAGGGTGATGGTCCACACTTCACACCCCAGAGTATCCCCCCCGGGGCAGGGTGATGGTCCACTCCTTCACACCCCAGAGTATCCCCCCCCAGGGGCAGGGTGATGGTCCACTCCTTCACACCCCAGAGTATCCCCCCCAGGGGCAGGGTGATGGTCCACTCCTTCACACCCCAGAGTATCCCCCCAGGGGCAGGGTGATGGTCCACTCCTTCACACCCCAGAGTATCCCCCCCAGGGGCAGGGTGATGGTCCACTCCTTCACACCCCAGAGTATCCCCCCCAGGGGCAGGGTGATGGTCCACACCTTCACACTCCCAGAGTATCCCCCCCAGGGGCAGGGTGATGGTCCACTCCTTCACACCCCAGAGTATCCCCCCCAGGGGCAGGGTGATGGTCC
>WNGS01004686.1:27165-38400 GCA_020271785.1 Procambarus virginalis
AATGCACTTATTAGTATGATTAACTTAATCATGCAGCTTTGATAAAAAGAGTTCCCTGTTGGGTTATTTGTGGACCTGCGTAAGGCTTTTGACACTGTGAACCACAAACCTTCTTCTTAAATACATCATTATGGAGTCAGAGGACTCTCCCTGCAATACCTCAAATCTTACCTTACTGACAGACTCCAGTATGTTTCTGTGAACAATTCAATTTCTCCTACCCTACCCATCAACATTGGTGTTCCTCAGGGCAGTATACTTGGCCCTCTCCTCTTTCTCATCTACATTAATGACCTTCCAAATGCCTCCCAACACCTTAGACCAATTCTATTTGCTGACGACACAACCTTCATTTACTCCAGTCCTGACCCCCTTGCTCTAAATGCCACAGTAAATACCGAGCTAATAAAGTCCATCTTTGGCTAACTGCCAACAAACTCACCCTTAACATTGACAAAACTTTCTATATTCTGTTTGGCAATAAATCCTCTAACCAAATAAATCTCAGATTAACAATACC
This sequence comes from Procambarus virginalis, assembly GCA_020271785.1. NCBI lineage: Eukaryota > Metazoa > Arthropoda > Malacostraca > Decapoda > Cambaridae > Procambarus > Procambarus virginalis. The sequence goes on from WNGS01004686.1 coordinate 27,686, forward strand.
CAAATTTGTAACAAATTAGATGGCAAATTCCTTGGCGTTCTCATTGATCACAAGCTTAATTTCCAGGGACACATTCTAAATATATCAAAAAAAGTTTCAAAAACTGTTGGCATTCTTTCTAAGATCAGATATTATGTACCCCGCCTGCCCTGGTGACTCTCTATTACTCCCTCATCTATCCATATCTCAACTATGGTATTTGTGCTTGGGGTTCTACTACCCAAAATCATTTACGTCCTCTAATTACTCAACACAAAGCTGCTATTAGGACAATATCCAACTCTGGCCCCAGACATCACTCGGTACCCCTACTCAAATCTCTCAATATGTTAGATATTAAGTCACTGCACATTCTCTCATGTGTATTATACATATATAAAACGCTGAACTGTAATGCCAATCCTGACCTCAAAAGCTTCATTGAAAGCTGTAACAGAACCCATGAGCACCACACCAGAAATAAATACAGTTTTGATATTCCAAGAGTACGACTTAACCAAACTAGAAATGCTCTACAAATCAAGGGACCCAGAATGTGGAATGACCTTCCCAACCATGTTAAAGACTGTACCTCTCTCAACCAGTTTAAGATTAAAACTAAACACTACCTGATAAACTCCCTGTAACCTACCTTACCCCTCTATTGTCAACCCATGTCTTATTTTTTTTTTTTTTTATTCAACGCTGTTTGTCTACATATTGTATTTGTGCTGCTTTTCAGTCATGTTCCCCCTTTTTTTGTACCTTTATTTGTATCTGTTCTCAAAACATTTTATTCTTTTTGTCAATTAGTATTAAGTTTTAGATATTAATGTTTTCTTGCCCGAAACGCATTGCGTAATAGTGGCTTTAGGCATTGTATGTACTAGCTCTATCTATAAATCGATCCACTTATGTAAAATCTCTCTATGTATGTACCTTTCCTGAATAAACATATTTATTTATTATATTAATTTATTTTATTAATTCTAATCACAGGATATGAACTATGATATTCGTGCTCTACTTTCGGGTAAATAAAATACATGATTAAGTTCAGAATATATACTTAATGGACAAATAATTGAAAAGATATTTAAAGTTGAAATATTTATCTTTAAAAAAGATAAAGCTCCTTGCATTACACAAGTATTGATGAAATATGACATATTTACCGACTATGATGATGGCATTGAATGTAGTGTTCATATGTCCGGATACCGGCGATTATGTAGTATTATTATTTAAAATATAATGCCTTTCACATAAATTATATATATTACTTGAATGTAGTTACAGTAATGTCTACATCTCTGCCTTTCTTCTGACATATAAATCTTGAAGGTTAATTAGCATATATATGCATGTTAATTAGACAATTGATTTGCTGGTGTGTAGCTCTCCACACACCCAGAGCGGGTCCATGTATTTTCCGAAAGATAGATCTATTAGTTACCTAGTGCTACTCCGGCCTTCTAGCATTACACAAGTAATGAAGATATATGACATATTTACCCCTATAATGATGTTATTGAATGTATTATTATATGAATGTATGTTTAATTACCACAATTGATTGGCTAATGTGTACGGTTTCTACACACACACCCAGAGCGAGTCCATGTATTTACCCAAAAGCCACCCCTAGCTACCTAATCATACCCCAAAATGCCTTGCATTATATAAGTAATGAAGAAATACGACATATTTATCTATTATAATGATGGTATGTAATGTAGAATTTGGAAAAACATGGTTTTACTCTGAACTAATCTCTGGATACGTAAGTGTATAGTAGTTTTTTTTTTTTTTTTTTTTTTTAGATATATACAAGAGTTGTTACATTCTTGTACAGCCACTAGTACGCGAAGCGTTCCGGGCAGGTCCCTGGAATACGATCCCTGCCGCGAAGAATCGTTTTTTCATCAAGTACACATTTTACTGTTGCGTTAAACAGGCTACAGTTAAGGAATTGCGCCCAGTAATCCTCCCCGACCAGGATACGAACCCATGACATAGCGCTCGTGGAACGCCAGGCGAGTGTCTTACCACTACACCACGGAGACTGTAATATACAAAACTATTGTCCCATGGAGTAATTTCACTTCTAGATACCTATTTTTCAATACAATTTCATATATTTCTGGCTATTTATGCTAAATATTATTGTAACTATGCATTATTGTAGTTATACCATTATTTCACAATTTGTGACAATTGAGCAGAGAAGTGCGACGTGTTTACAAGAGGGCTGATATGCCAGCAAACACTCTCAGGCAACAATCTTCTTGGATAAGTCGCTCCACAACATTGACGCTTGATCATCGACTTGATTTGGTGTCACCAGCTCTTTATTTTCGACTAATTTCTTTATAAAAAGATACTTTTTCAGATTAAAATTGTTTTTTCGTGTTGTACGTTCAGCCCCAACATTATAATGAGTAAATATATCATATTATTCACATACTAACGTATTTGCCAGGAAGCTTGTGAAGCTTGTGTAGCTTGTGGTAGCTTGTGGTTTAATAGACGGACCTAACATGTGAGTGTTCATACTTCCACGCTGATTGAACTCTTCCCACTCTGGACACTAATGAGGGTTTGTCACCTAAATGCACTAACATGTGCTTTACTATATTTCCATGTTCTCTAATTTTTTGCCACACTCGGCACATTGTAAAGGTCTCTCTTCCGCATGCACCTTCCTGTGCTTCTTCATACTTCAACACAACTGAATCTCTTCCCACACTCTGACACTCATGGGTTTATCACACTGAATGCACTAACATTGTGCTTACTATATTTCCACGTTCTCTAAATTTTTTGCCACACTCGGCACATTGAAAAAGGTCTCTCATCCGCATGCACCATCCGTGCCTCTTCATAGTTTCCATGACGATTGAATCTCTTCCACACTCTGGACAATAGAGGTTTATCCCTGAATGCACTAACATGGCTTTACTAGATTTCCACGTTCTCTAAATTTTTGCCACACGGCACATTGAAAAGGTCTCTCATCCGCCATGCACATCCTGTGCTTCTTCATAGTTCCCATGACGACTGAATCTCTTCCCACACTCTGGACATTCATGAGGTTTATCACCTGAATGCAATAACATGTGAGACTTCATATATTCAACACGACTGAATCTCTTCCCACACTCTGGACACTCATGAAGTTTGTCTCCTGAATGCATTAACATGTGCTTTACTATATTTCACGTTCTCTAAATTTTTGCCACACTCGGCACATTGAAAGGTCTCTCATCCACATGCACGATCCTGTGCCTCTTCATAGTTCCATGACGACTGAATCTCTTTCCACACTCTGGACACTCATGAGGTTTATCCCCTGAATGCACTAACAGTGCTTTACTAGATTTCCACGTTCTCTAAATTTTTGCCACCACTCGGCACATTGAAAAGGCCTCTCATCTGCATGCACCCATCCTGTGCGTCTTCATAGTTCCATGACGACTGAATCTCTTCCCACACTCTGGACACTCATGAGGTTTATCACCTGAATGCAATAACATATGAGACTTCATATATCCAACACGACTGAATCTCTTCCACACTCTGGACACTCATGAAGTTTGTCTCCTGAATGCACTAACATGTGAGTGGTCATACTTCCATGTTGACTGAATCTCTTCCCACACTCTGGACAGTCATGAGGTTTATCACCTGAATGCACTAACATGTGCTTTACTATATTTCCACGTGCTTTAAATTTTTTTCCACACTCGGTACATTGAAAAGGTCTCTCATCCGCATGCACCATCCGGTGTATCTTCTTATGTTGAAGACTTTTGAATCTCTTCCCACACTCTGGACACTCGTGAGGTTTGTCTCCTGAATGCACTAACATGTGCTGTATTATAGTTTCACGTGTTCTAAATTTTTTCCACACTCCGCACATTGAAAAGGTCTCTCATCCGCATGCACCATCCGTGAGTCTTCATATGTCCAAGACGACTGAATCTCTTCCCACACTCTGGACACTTGTGAGGTTTGTCTCCTGAATGCACTAGCATGTGAGTCTTCCTCTCTCCAAGACGAATAAATCTCTTTCCACACTCTGTACACTCATGAGGTTTGTCTCCTGAATGCACTAACATGTGAGTTTTCATATTTCCACGCTGATTGAATCTCTTCCCACACTCTGGACACTCATGAGGTTTGTCACCTGAATGCACTAACATGTGAGTCTTCATATGTCCACGCTGACTGTATCTCTTCCCACACTCTGGACACTCGTGAGGTTTGTCTCCTGAATGCACTAACATGTGACGCTTCACATCTTGAGGACGGGTGAATACCTTCAGACACTGTGGACACTGGTGAGTCTTCATCTTTATGACAGGTGCAGTTTGTGTGAAGGTTTTCTTCCCCGGATGTTAGGAGAAGCGTCAAGGCTTGAGTGTTGTTTCTTAGAGGTAGACTTGATGTGAGCACTTGGCGGTCAATGGTGGTGCTTTTCTTTATGATAGGTGCAGTTTTGTGTCAAGGTTTTCCCTTAATGCTCGTGCTGGACATCCCCGGCTGTGGCGCTGCTAAAATGGCGGCGGTTGTTTACCCTCTCATCACCTGAGCGTTCTAATGTTTTGGTCTCGTTCCACATATCATTTTTCCAACCTCTTATTTTTGTTCATATCTAGTCATTTAATATTAACACTTGTATTTATTCTCATGTTTTTGAATCAAAGAATATACTTGGAATTGTTTCTTTAAACATAATGCCACACGATTATACTTTTTGAAGGAAACAGCTCTCCCGTAGTGGATGTGTTCTGAACCTTAATGGAATCTGACCCATGTATCAATCGGGTCAACCCTTGTGTGGCGTTTCCAAAATGGTTGCCCATGTTGCAAACAGGATCTATATCTCAAAACTTTTCCAGGACAATATTTAAAGTAAACTCGAAGATATTTGTTGTTGTATAAAAGTTGCATATTTAATGGCACGTAGAGCTGGAAACCCGCAATATTATTTTCAGAACAATGCTTATTTCACGCAGATTCCTTAATAAACACTTTAACGCAGCCAGGTCGTAAATATAAGACGTGTTTTTTTCTATCGGTTCCGCAGCAGATTCAATTTCTTTCTTTATTATGCACCCCATACCCATCCCGTGGGCGGTGGTGTAAAGGATTACAGAGGCACATAATCGGTTCAGGAACTGAACCCTCTAGTTCGTTTAGCTAAGCAAATAACAATGTTTGACGCTAGTTACAAAATTATCAATGTTGTATACACATGTACACACCCTCATACATACATGTACATATATATATACGTATACACATATACATACACATACATATCTAATCACCCACACAAATACACACATCAAGAATCTTTGTGTCACAAGTGACACAAAGAGGTGTCACAAGTGACATTACAAGAGGCTCACAACAGTCACTATGCAAGGCACTTTACATCTATAGTGAGTCACACAGTTACTAGTCTTGCTGCACACCCACCCAACTGGGCGGCAGCTTTACAGTCATGTGCATGCATTACCTACAGTAAGCAAATTTTGGATACTTCGCTAAAATTTCGGGTAGCACATCATTGTGAATGAAGTACTTACACATTTCTTGGACACTATTGATGGTGTTATCTCTAAATTCCGCAATTTTTTCACATTCCATTATATAATGACGCAAAGTATGCGAATAGTTCTGCTGACAGAGTTTACATTTAGTCAAATCTACATCAGCAGATGTTACAAACTCCCAGAGGTACTTGTAGCCGAGCCTAAGCCTAGCAGTGGTAACATCTGCGTCGTAAATTTACGCGCGGTAAAAAAAAAAAATGCGTAAAAAACAATTCTTATTCGATCGACTTGGGGTTAGTATGAAAATGTTTGCCATTAATTTTTCGTTTTCTCTAACAGGCACATGGCCTATTTGGGAGAACGGCATTGTATTGTAACTTAGTGGAAAGACTATTGAATTGTTGATTAAATTGAATCATGGCCAACACTTCGGCCACTTCCCACACTCGTGCGGGTGATCCGCGAGCATCATTATACATTTATAGACATATGTCTGCGTAGGGAATTTTATTGCGAGTTCAGTGATATAAAATTTAACGTTGTAGGACTAATGTGGAGCTGAAAACAAACAAACCATGCTCTGAAACTCTCCCTGGACAGATGTAATAGGACCCATTATCACCACACCAGAAATAAATATCTCTTTGATATCCCCAGGGTCAAACTTAATCTGTGTAAACGCTCTATGCAAATTAAGGGACCTAGTCTATGGAACTCACTCCCTAGTGAATTGAAAAACTGTAAAACTTTTGCCTTATTTAAAAGCAAAACCAAAAAGTACTTAATTTCATCTTCTTAGTTTACTACACTGAGCTTTAATTTACTCTGTACCTAGTGTTACCCAATCTCCTAATTTTTATGTATTCAACCCAAACAACCTTATCATTGTTTTTTTTTTTTAGATATATACAAGAGTTGTTACATTCTTGTACAGCCACTAGTGTGTTCATTGCTGTCTTCTTTTATGTGCTAGCCATATGCAGTATTGTGCCCACCAATTTTTGTCAACTACCATTTGAGCTGTCATTGCAATCAATCTTAGCTACCTAAGTGCTTTAATATACTATACCAACAATTTTCTCTCATCTTTTTTTTCTTGCCATGTAACTCTTTTCATTTTTTTTATAAATTTTGCAAGTATTTTCCTACTTAAATTTTTTTTAGATTAAGGACCTGCCCGAAACGCTGTGCGTGCTAGTGGCTTTACAAGATTGTACTTACCATGTTATGTATCCCCACATTCCCAATGTACCTTCTTGTATATGTATAAATAAATAAATAAATAAATAAATAAATAAATAAAAGAGTATGAACATTTTGTTGCTGTTTGGGCGTCACGGCGAGTGATCTACGTTTTTATTTATTTCGTGGTGGAATAGCTAATGCTTCGGTGACATTTTATACATATGATTTTGTAGATAATTTTATTGCCAACACATTGATACCAAAATGAAATACGTAGCTCGAGAATTGGTGTCAAGAGAATAAAAAGATTATACACTTTTTGGTGTTTACACTCAAGAGCCCAAAACGCCGTGCGCACAATGCACTGTTTTTTTCACGAGCGCCGAGCGCGTTAAAGTGTTTAATTAATTAATAAACGTAAGAGTTTTATGTCACAAGAAAGATAGAAACATAAGCTTCATTTTTAATACCTTACCATAGCCATATTTGAATTTAAAGCGAAGATACTTGTATTTTTATAATCGTCGAGCTCCGACCCGACACAGACTGATCGACGAGCATCTCTCTCTCAGAACTATGCTTATTTCACATAAATGCGTTAATAAACACAAATGTTTTATGTCTTAAGAAAGATAGAAATATAAGCTTCATTTTAAATACTTTACCATAGACATATATAAAGCTCAAGTGAAGATACATATGTTTTTATAGTGACATTCAGTAGCTTATCGGTCCTGGATTTTATTATTATCATTATTATTTTCTACCACAGACGTGGCCACACATTTACAATGCTAAGCACCATATATACATTTTCTTCTGTCCTCCATGGACATTGTTAGAGATGAGTTAAACATATATATCAATGGTTTATTGAACAATCAACCACAGAAGGTGAGTCGGTGCTTTTAAAATGCCAAGGTAACCTATATACGTAAATACATAGATACACAGATTTACGTATGCCTTACATAAAATGTTCGATGTGTCTTTTACATATTGTCATTAATGTACATTTACAAAGGTGAAATGTAATTATGATCAGCCTCCATATATACTTTTACCCATACTCTTCATTGACCTAAGAAAAGCCTTTGATACTGTTAATCACAACTACCTCTTACTTAAACTCCAGCATTATGGAATCCGAGGCCTTGCCCTTGACTACATTCGATCCTATCTTAGTGACAGACACCAATACGTAACCATCAATGATACAACTTCTTCCACTCTACCAATTACCGTTGGAGTGCCGCAGGGCAGTATCTTGGGACCCCTTCTATTTCTTATATATATAAACGATCTGCCTAATGTATCTAATATTCTCAAACCTATATTGTTTGCTGACGATACTACCCTTATCTATTCAGACCTCAATCCATATACACTAAATAATGTTGTGAATAATGAATTAAAAAAAGTCCACTTATGGATGTCAACTAACAAACTAACATTAAACATCAAAAAGACTTACTACATCTTATTTGGAAACAAATCATCAAATGCAATTCAGCTACAGATAGACAACATTAACATCAGTAATAAAAATGATGGCAAGTTTCTTGGCCTATTCCTAGACAAGAGACTCAACTTCAGCACCCACATTCAACACATAACTAAGAAAGTCTCTAAGACAGCTGGTATACTCTCCAAAATCAGATATTATGTTCCTAACTCCGCTCTCATCTCACTATATTATGCACTAATCTACCTCTATCTTAATTATGGTATCTGTGCATGGGGGTCTACCACTGCAAACCACCTTAAGCATATCATCACCCAGCAAAAATCTGCTATCAGAATAATAACTAACTCTGCTTTCAGACAACACTCAGCTCCCTTGTTTAAATCCCTAAACTTGCTAAATATTAACTCCCTCCACACATTTTCTTGTGTCAACTACATTTACAAAACCCTGTTCTTAAATGCTAACCATGCTCTGAAACTCTCCCTGGACAGTTGTAATAGGATCCATTATCACCACATCAGAAATAAATATCTCTTTGATATCCCCAGGGTCAAACTTAATCTGTGTAAACACTCTATGCAAATTAAGGGACCTAGTCTATGGAACTCACTCCCTAGTGAATTGAAAAACTGTAAAACTTTTGCCTTATTTAAAAGCAAAACCAAAAAGTACTAATTCATCTTCTAGTTACTACACTGAGCTTTAATTTGCTCCGTTACCTAGTGGTACCCAATCTCCTAATTTTATGTATTTAACCCAAACAACCTTATCTATACCCCCATTGTGTTCATTGCTGTCTTCTTTATGTGCTAGCCATATGCTGGATTGTGCCTACAATTTTTGTCACTACCATTCAAGCTGTCATTCAATCAATCTTAGCTACCTAAGTGTCTTATTATACTTGTACCTACAATTTTCTCATTTTTTTTTTCTTGCCGATGCCATCAACTTTTATATTTTTTATAAATTGTTGCACAAGTATTTACCTACGTAATTTGTTGTTTACTTTAAGTTAAGGACCTGCCCGAAACGCTGCAACTGTCTAGTGCTTACAAGATTGTAATTACCAATTATGTATCCCACACATTCACAATGATGAACCTTCTTGGTATATGTATAAATAATAAATAAATAAATAAACTACATCTAATACACATACACACATCAATATATGCACTTCATATATATACACAACATGCATTCACATACATTTGTCTCATTTACTCTGACAGGGTGGATTAGCTGATAAATGAAACTAGTGTGCAATTAAGCACCTTAATCACTGAAGGTGATTAAGGTGCTTTTACAAGCTAAGGTTATATAGTTACATCAATTACATACATTGTATAATTAATATATTACATGGTCAATCTTGGATACAAGTCCAATAATATATCATCAAGTGTTCCCAGTACTGATATAGGTAATTACAGAGTTCCAGCATACCTTAGCCCAGGGGGTCGAAAGTCAGTCAGTATGGGACATATTCTACAATATAATAAATATTCGTAAGTACCTTCGTGTATCTGGCCCCTGCCCCACTCCATGACCATATATATAATATTCAGTCTGGAGTGCAGGGGCCAGAATTCACGAAGTGTACTGTACATAATGTTGTTTCAATAGATTAGCTACAAATAGTTTTTCTTCTTAGCACCTTCATGGCGGCTACGTCGGTATTCAGGTATAGCTACACTCGGTCCGTCTAATTACCACATCCACAAGGCGTACAAATGGCTTCACAAGCTAAATGCCCTCGGCAAGCTAGAAGGATTCAATCTGGGCCAATACGTTGATAATGAATAAATATGATATATTTAATCATTATAATGGTGGGTGCTGGCTGACGAGTACAACGCGAAAAAAACATAATTTTAACCTGAATAAAAGTATCTTTTTATAAAGACATTAGACGAAAATAATAGAGCTGGTGAACGCCAAACTAAGTCGGACAGTGATCCGAGCTGCGTCGGTTTTGGTTATTAGGTGGGATAGGATTTAGGTTGGGATTTGGTTAAGTCCTAGCGAGTAGGATAGATTAGTAATGCTTAGGTTAAAGTTAGGTTTGGTGAGCTAACCTAACCATGACAGCCCGAATACGTTTTTATTCATTACGAACGGCTTTTTTGAAGCTTTGTGTGTAAGCTTGTGTTACACTAATTGAGAAGACAACAAACTTTGTAAGTTGATAGAATCCGTTTCTATTCTTTCCGCTTATATTTAATCTACACTGGGATCTTTTTAAGATCTAACCTTTTCCGACGAAACATGAAAACTACAAAGCCCTATAATCTTAGGCCTGGCTCTCTGTAAGCAGCCCGTTTGAAGAGGCATCAGCTCATATCATCTTGCTCGTTTCTTATTAATAATATGACCACGCCATCTGCTCCTTGTCTGCTTGAACTAACACACTTGAAGCTAACAACATTATGTCTTTAATGATTTTAGCTATATTGGAGTTTATATTTATAACTGTGGATGTTTTAGAACCAGACCACACACTAGATACGGTGAAGGAA
>WNGS01004687.1:25157-54810 GCA_020271785.1 Procambarus virginalis
TGCAGCGCACTGAGGGGGGTGTAGGGATAACCATTTTTTAGGTGGTTACCTCTTTTTTTGCCCTGGGTGTGTAGGGACATTTGTTGGGGTGTCTATATGATCTGAGAGAAAGAATGCTCTGTAGACAGAGCATCAATATGGCTTAAGGGGGCATTGAGATTGCCTCAAGATGAAGCTTGGGCTGATCTCTGAGTTGATTCTTGGGAGTCTTCATTTATGTGCACCCCATACTAAACCAATTTGTAGTAATTTATTGTGCAACCCTAGTTGCACAATAAATTAGTGAAGCAGAAGATTTCTAGAATTAATTGACGATGCTTTCTTACGCAACACACATTAAGGAACCAACACGGGAAATAATATTTTAGATTAGTGTTAACTAACAGGGAAACACAAATTAATGACATCGAAATAGGGAGTGAGCTAGGAAACGTGATCACAAAGAAATCAGATTTAGCATAGCATGGAATAGACCTGTAGGAGGAAATTCTGTTAAAGTGCCAGATTTCGAAAAGCTGTATTTTCAATAGCCTAAGGAAATTTTTTGGGTCAAATTAATTGGAGTCTTGGGTATGGGGTGTGGGCCGGTCTTGGCGCGAGACATGAACCCCAGCGATGGGTGATGTAAATGGGGATTCGATGTGGATTCAATTTATACCGTATTAAGAATAGTCTAAACAAAGCACAGGAACGTAGAATACAACACAAATTGAATAGCTCGAATACGAAGACCACAAAGTGGATAACAAAGATTTGAAAAACTATAGGTAAAAAGAGAGCTGGTACAAAAGGATTAAAAATGGGGAGGTCACTTTAGAATAGGAATTCGTACAACTAGTTAAATGTTAAAAAAGAGATAAGGAAAACAAAAAGAAACTATTAAGTTCGGATAGCAGGGCAAAGCAAAGACAAATCCCTAAGGTTTTGTTTCAGTTATATCGAACTAAGACTAGGGAAGGATAGGTCCCATTAAACTGAGAAAAGTCAAATAAAAGATAGTAGATGAAGAGATGAGCCATATTTTTATAAATATTTTGTATCTGTATTACTAAAGAGAACTTAACAATATTCCTTCAGCCGAACAAGTCTTGTGGGTGGACTGAGGACAGGTTGACGAGTTTAGCAGTTACCAGGAGGATGTTCGTAAACAAATAGTAAACTCAAACCAAACAAATCCCCAGGCCGGATGAAGTGTTTGCCAGAGTGCTGAAAGAATGCAAAGAGGAGCTTTGTGATCCACTGTCAATCATATTTATAAATCAATAGAGTCAGGCAGCGTGCCCGAGTTTTGGAAGGTAGTGCTAATGTGATACCAGTTTTTAAGAAAGGAGGATAGATCACTTGCGGCTAACTTACGACAATGAGCCTAACGTCTATTGTGGGAAAGGTTACTCGATCTATAGTCGCAAATAAAATTCGTCTTCATCTTGAATAAACATAAATTAATAATGATGTCGCAACATGGTTTATAAATTGGCCGTTCATCGTTAACAAATTTATTCTGTATTTTTTATTCTAGCATAGTTGAGGCAGAGTTTTTGATAGTGGGTAAGGATTGTGAATGTTGTGTACCTTGACTTTAGCAAAGCTTTGATACCAGTGCCACATGAAAGACTGATTAAAAGATAGAGGCTCCTGGTATTGGTGGTGATATATTAAGCTGGATTAGGGCCTGGCATACCAAAGGAAACAGAGAGTTAGTATAAATAAAGTCAAGTCAGAGTGGGAAATGTGTAAGTGGAGTGCCTCAAGGCTGTCCTGGGACCTCTGTTGTTTATAATATATATAGATGGATTTTAGATTCAGGTTTGATTAGTAACATTTGCAAATTTGCCGATGATGATACGAAAATCGGTAGGGAAATTAATTCGGAGGAGGACTCGCTATCACCTTCAGTTGATCTATATAGGGTTTTGAAATGGTCAAAGGACTGGAAGATGCAGTTTAAAGCTGATAATGTAAAGTTCGAAGGCTAGGTAATGATGATAGGATTACAAGATACGAGCTAGATGGTGAAGAGATTGCCGGGAAGTCCGAGTGCGAAAGGGATCTGGGGGGTTATAATTAGTAAGAATTTAAAACAAAAGGACAATGCATGAATGTTCGTAATAAGGCAATCGGACACTCGGATTTATATATCGCAGGCGTAAGCCCCCGACACACAGACACCTGGTGTGGTTCTCCAAGCTATATCTTCTTTCTCTGGTTAGGGCCCCATTTAGAGTATGCAGTTCAGTTTTGGGGGGGGTCTCTATATTATAGAATGGATATAATTCATTGAAACGTGTCCAGCGTAGGATGGACTAAGTTAATCCCCAAATTAGAAATCTTTTCATATGAAGAAAGATTAACAAAGCTAAGTTGCATTCACTGGAAAGGCGAAGAGTTAGGTGTGACAATGCATAGAGGTTACAAAGGGTGAAGGGACATAACAAAGGGGATATTAATAGGTATTGAAAGTAAGCACACAGGACAGAACGCGGAAACAAATGGATATAAATGGGATAAGTTAGATTTAGGAAGACTTGGGGTAAATATTGGTCAGTAACAGGGTTGTTGATTTGTGGAACCAATTGCCGCATAACATGGTGGAGGTGGGGTTCTTTGATTTTTTCAAGCTTGGGTTGGATATGTATATGAGTGGGATTGGGGGGTTATAAATAGGAGCTGCCTCGTATGTGCCAATAGGCCTTCTGCAGTTGCCTTTGTTCTTATGTTTCTTATGTTCTATAACCCATACCCTGCATCCTGTTACCAGTAGTTTGTGCAACCCATCCTTATCCTGTGATCCCTACCGCTCTACTTCAAGTCCCCTCAAGGGGCGCACGGATTCAGTTTGGCATACCGCATACTGCCTTCCCATCCCTAGCTACTACCCCATCACAATATACATCCTGCCCTCCCATCCCTAGCTACTGACCCATCACAATATAAATGTAGAGTGTTTTCTGTAGGTCAATTTCTAATTATACAATCATATGTTGCCCTCAGCGCTCGTATTTCATACATTACTTTTTTTTTCTTTGCAAGGGAGTAATTACTACATCTACATTACAATCCTCCCATGGGGGGGTGAATTTTCTCTTGGGCACAGCAATACGCTTTGTAATAACATCATACTTAATAACATTAGAACATGAGATACTCTATATATGCTCCTTTCTTCATCATACATTGTTCATTACTTCCTACCTTTGGAACCGAGGAGGATTAATTCATGAGCTCCCCCACCTCTCATTATCTAATGGCAGAGGCTACATTTATCTCTGCAATTCTATCCCCAATACTCTGCAGATTCAACTCCATCCTCATTTTCTCAATCATAGCATTTCTTGGGCTTCCTAACATAATATTCATGGTCTTCATTTTTGTACCTTCTCCAACTTCCCCATCCTACCCTTACCAAAACAAAAAATAACAGGTGCAGCATAATCATATAGGGATCTTACAATACTCAAGTATATCCATTCGTAGCACAGGGACTCTCATTCCCTTTCCACAGCATGCCAAGGCCTTCAGAGGTTGTAATTGGTTCACCAATCCCATCTGGTGACACAGGCTTCCGAAATTATCCACCACTAGTTTGTAAATCCCTGGGTTTGCCTTGTAAAGCAAACTAATGGCTTTACAAGAGTGTAAACACATCATGTTATGTACTTTTGGTTATGAACAATAGTGGGCTTGCTATGGGGAACTGGTACTATTAAGGGGTAAGGGTAAGACTAGAGGTATCAAGATATGGGAGAACAAAAGGCCCGGCCCCCAAAGTAAAATATCCACAATAATAAATGCTTGCTACTAAACCTGGTTAGTCTAGGAAATGATTATTGTACTCCCACACAGGAATAAGGGATACTCTGTTCAAACTTACTTATTTATTAACCCCTTAACACCCCCCATACACAATCTCACCAATAACAATTTAATACTAACTTTACCACCCAATCTTACGTTAAAAGCCTTGGTCCACATAGGCAGGATACAAGGTTTTACACTGAAAGCAAGCTAGGGTAAAGCTCTACTATAACACACTAGAGTCAGCCTAGGGTAGGGGACCACGTGGTACACTGGGACCCCAGTTAGCATAACAGGTACAAAATACTTAAATATACTTACTACACCCCAGGTATACTACTCTACACATATAACGATAGGTATGCCACAATATAACCACAAAAATAGCAAAGAAAACTTAACCAGACGAAGATACAGAAAAAATAAATAAGAGGAGGGAGAGGCACTTCCTTCCACCACAACCAGTCAGCCGAGAAGAGCGTCTCCCGTCTCCGAAAGCTATGCTGCCAGCAGACTGTTCAACTAATCATACTGGTGCCCGATACTAAATTTACTCAGGTTTACTTTACAAATGATTAGACAGTATTAGTAAACATAGTTGGTGCCTATTTTATTATTTAATAAACAACCCCAAGCTCAATCTTTAAATACTCTTTGAGAAACAAGAATAGTCTTACGACTGGCAGGGAAGATACAAACAACTAACTCTCTCTATGCGTGCCCTGCCATATTGTCGATAATAAGCTCAATTTTGACCTCTGGTTTCCCTCTAAAGAACCCAGAGTCGTAACACTCCTCCCCCCTTCAGAGAAAAAAAAAATGTGACTACTAGAATAGTAGTCATATTTTTTTGTAAGAGTATACAGAATAAAATGGACATCCATGACATAATAGAAAATCAACCAAACAACAATTTCTGTCAAAAAAAATTACAAGGGAATTCTCTGAAAGAAAAAACATACACAAAACAAAAAAACAAAAGGAAGTAAATAAATTGGACACGGGATATTTAATGTCACAGGAGAACCTAAAAAAAAATAACTAAAGCATGACATTTGGTATGGCTTCCTGCGGCTCAGATGAATGTTACTCAGGCAAGCGGGACAGAGCGTCGGCTATCACGTTGAGCCGGCCCGGTAGGTGGATAATAGATAGATTAAAGTCCTGTAGGTACAATGCCCACCTGAGGATGCGTTTATTTTTCTGCTTCATCTGATTCATGAAAACTAATGGGTTATGGTCCGTGTACACTTCTACTATATTACCTGTGAGGTACACTTCGAACTTTTTGCAAGTTAGCACTAGCGCCAACGCCTCTTTTTCTATCACCGAATAATTGCGCTGCGCCTTGTCAAATTTCACAGAGTAATAATATACTGGGTGTTCCACTTTATCATCCCCAGTTTGCAACAACACTGCACCAGCACCCGAGTCAGACGCGTCAACTTGAATTTTAAACGGACGGTCGAACCTTGGACTAGCAAGCACTGGGGCGGAAGCTAAGATCAATTTCAAGTTTTTAAATGCCTCTGCACAGTCCGATGACCACTTAAATTTAACGGCCTTCCGCAACAAATCTGTGAGAGGAGTGGCCACACTGGAAAAGTTCTGACAAAAGCGTCGGTAGTACGCACACATACCGATAAATCGTTGAATGTCCTTTTTAGACCTGAGCACTGGATAGTCCAGAATAGCACTAATTTTGTCTTGTCGAGGTAACACTTTTCCTTGGCCCACTTCATAACCGAGGTACGTCACTGTGCCTTGGCCAAAATGACACTTTTTAGCATTTAAGGTTAGATTTGCATGTTTCAACACTGTGAACAACTGGCGTAACCTAGCTATGTGGTCAGCCCAATTAATATCAAAGAGCACAATATCATCTAAATACGCCCGACAATTTGGCACATTAGCGAGCAAAGAGTTCATTAGCCTCTGGAACGTGGCAGGGGCATTACGCAAGCCGAATGGTAACACTTGATACTCAAACACACCCTCGGGTGTCACAAACGCCGTTAGTTGTTTAGCACGTTCAGTGAGAGGGATTTGATAGTACCCTCTCGATAGATCGAACTTGGATACATACGTGGCGTTCCCGATTTCGTCGATACAGTCCTCGAGACGTGGCAACGGATAGGCGTCCACTATGGTCGCCTTGTTGAGCTGCCGATAATCGGTGCATAATCGCCAGGAGCCATCTGGTTTGGGGACCAAAAGGCAGGGCGAGCACCAAGAGCCCTGGCTCGGCCTGATGAGGCCGTGCTGGAGCAAGAAGTCGACCTCCTTACGGACGATGGCCTTCTTTTCCGGACTCATCCGATAGGGTTGAAGGCGAATGGGGGTGTAGTCCGTCAACTCGACATCATGGTAAATGGCATCAGTCTGGGTCGGGACCTCCCCGAACAGACTGGAGAATTCGTCAAGCAACGACTGCACCTCGTCACGTTGGGACATCTGCAAATGGGACAGTCCCTCCTCCACAGCATTCACAGAACTAGAATTATTGAGAATGAGATTAGTTGGGTCCCCAGAACAATCATCCCCTCCCTCACTGGAAATGGAAACATTGGTTAGTGCAATGGGCCTGGGGCCCTGGAACTTCTTCAGCCGATTCACGTGTACGAGCATTACCTGTTTACGCTTATCAGAGTGTCTCACTTTGTACGTGAGGTCCCCAGTCTTCTCTGTCACAATGTAGGGGCCCTCGTACTTGTGGGACATAGTGCTCCCCAGTCGAGGCTTTAGTACCAGGACAGGGTCACCGGGCTGAAATACCCGCAACTTAGCCTTGGCATCGTTCCGTTCTTTCATATTCTCTTGGGCCTTCCCAAGATACTTTAGTGCCGCAGCCTTGCAGTCCTTGAGTCTCTGGTGGTGTTGCGCAAAGAAAGCCGAACCTTCGGTTAACGTTACGTTCCCTAACAGATTCTCCTGTAACATTTGCAAGGGTCCACGAACTTTATGGCCAAAGACTAACTCAAAAGGAGAGCAACCCAGTGAACTTTGCAACCCCTCCCTAGCAGCAAACAAAACATACGGCAAGTTCTCGTCCCAGAAGGTATGGGAACTCTCGCACGATGTCTTCAACATCTGCTTCAGAGTTAGATGGAACCTTTCAATGACCCCCTGACTCTGTGGATGGTATGGGCTGGAAACCTTATGAGTTATTCCATGGTCCTTACAAAATTGTTCAAAAATATCAGACTTAAAGTTAGTACCATTGTCAGTCTGTACAACCCGAGGCAGTCCAAAAGTGGAAAAAAATTGCAACATACGAGCAACAACAGTCTTTGCTCGGATGTTCCTTACAGCAAAAGCCTCTGGGTAACGAGTCGTGATACACATCATCGTAATTAGATAAATATTACCAGACTTAGTTCTAGGTAATGGACCAACACAGTCCATTACCACATGAGAAAATGGTTCCTCCGGCACGACAATAGGCTTAAGAGGAGCTTTAGGTGGAGTCTGGTTTGGTTTCCCAACAAGTTGACATGCAATACATGCATTACAAAATTTTGCCACATCGCTTTTCAGCTTGGGCCAGAAAAAGTACTTGCAGATTTTGTGATACGTAATATTAATGCCTTGATGTCCCCCCATAGGATCATCATGGGCAGCTGACAAAACTCTTTCTCTATAGCAGGTCGGCAACATAACCTGGTGGACTACCTCCCACTCATTTGACAAGGGAGCACTCTGAGGTCTCCATTTTCTCATCAAAATCCGATCATTGTAGTAGTACCCAGTTGCTGCGTCTACAATTTCCTCCTTAGAGACGGCTGTCTCGTGACAATCTGCAAGACTGGGGTCAGCTTTCTGTAACTCACTCAAGGAGGCGTCCAGGCCTTGGTCAGATGTCATTGGCCGAGGCTCAACAGTGTTCTCCTCCACCTCCCCACTACTCTCGGTAGGCGGGGGTGACAGGCTCTCCACAATGTCCTCGGCCCCGTCATCGAGTCGGGCCATGAACGTGTCCGCAAGGTCCACTGGGCTTTCACCACTCGGAAGGTCCCTCGTGTCCTTGGGATTTACCACCTTGGCAAGCACAGGGCTGCCCTTACATTTAAGTCCCATAGACCTAGTCACCACGCACGCAGGGTACACAACATTATCCTCTGCGGTGGGTGAATCCAGGCAAACCTTTGGGTAGGCAACATAACAGGCAGTCTGGAGTCCCCTACCTTATCCCCGGCTAAATCATTACCCAATATTACATCAACATTAGGGAAAGGTAGGTACGAAGTGACTCCGACTGTACAAATACCCTTGTGGAAATCAGATTCCAGGGTAACCTTACGGAGGGGTACTGCTCGAGTATCACTAGTGACACCCTCGACCAGTACCACCTCTCCAGTGTCGAGAGTATTGGCACCTTGCAAAGCACTCTCTAAAATTAAAGTCTGGATGGCACCGGTGTCTCGGAAGATCACCACGTCCCTCCAGGAAGAACCCTCAGACAAAAGTAGTCTCCCTTTCGATAAGAATGGGGTAAGCAGGTCCAACCACTGTGGGTTGGAAGTCTTACTCCCTAACCCTTCAGAAGGCCTCAAGCCCTGTGTCACAACGAGAGCATTGGGTCTTTTTTCCGGGTACAGTTGCCAACAACGGCTAATATGGTGGGTTGAACTTTTACAATGACCACAGAAACGTCGGGGAGAAGAGACATTACTAACCGAATTACCCTTCGGTTCACTCTTTAGTGTTGTGGGGGTAGACAATTTAACAGGGTTAGTTATGTCTGAAACAGAAGGTGCATTAGGTGAAGGTTTAGAATGAGCTGGTCTGGACTGGCTGTGGGTATAAGTTTTGTTACTCTGTGGGGTAAAATTATTTTTATTGGGCCTTTTGCCCGCCAACTGGTAGTTTTCTGCCATCTTGGCCAAGTCCCCTATTTTAGAATTTAACTCTACCCTTCCTCTAAGGTATTGCGAAATATATTCTGGCATACTATCTATAAAGTGTTCTACTAAGACTACATTTCTGAGTGCCTGGTATGTTTCGGCTTTAGCCGAGCGAATCCATTTATCAAACAATCTAATTTGCTCATTGGCAAATTCAGTGAACGGTTGGTTGTGAGTGGGCCTAAGGTTGCGATAAGTTTGGCGGTGAGCTTCAGGAGTAATTTCGTACGCCCTCAAAATTCTTTCCCTGACTTCATCATATACAAAACACTCGTCGTCAGGCATATTAATAAAAATATCTTGTGCTTTACCCCTAAGCCGCCCCTGCAAGATTTTCACCCACTCTTCCCTTGGCCAGTTCATGGACATGGCTAGTCTCTGAAAATGGTTAAAAAATCTTTCAGGGTCTGACTCTGAAAATTCAGGCAAGTTGTGTTTTTTATCGGAATGTCTGGAGTTCGAGTCCCCAGTAGGTGGTACCATTCTTGCCGCCTCATTTTTGAGCCTTTGCTCTTCCACTTTAGCATTTTGTTCTGCTACTCTGGCCTCTTGCTCTGCCAGTCTTAACTTGGCTAGTGTTAATTCTAATTCTATATTTCTACTCACTGCACTTTCCCCTGAATTGGGTTCGCATAAAATTGTATCACTTGGCACTAGTTCTTGGTCTATACAATGCCGTAAAATTTCATTCATCAAAATCCACTTTCTATCTGCGTCATTTAATTCTAGGCCAAATTCCTTGCCTAACAATATTAAATTTGCTTTGTTGAGCTTCTTTATCTCTATCACTGAAGGGTTCATTGCCAGTCTCTGCATTTCAGATGACATGACTAAAAATTTTAGCTCCTAGCCACAGAAAAAATTAAAAATTAAAAAATTGGAAAAAACAAAAATTTGCACGGCCCCTAACACAAGGCCACACTAACCTTAATCGTGAAGAGATCCAGCTGGGTGTCCAGTCAGTGCAAAGAATGTTCTACGCCAGATGAGCTGGACCCTAGGCTAGCCCACAACCGTTCTGCGGAAACAAGAATTTTTAGTTTTGGCACTCAAAAATCTAATTTTTTACAATAATAACGTTCCTCCCGGACAGGCCAACCACTTGTTATGAACAATAGTGGGCTTGCTATGGGGAACTGGTACTATTAAGGGGTAAGGGTAAGACTAGAGGTATCAAGATATGGGAGAACAAAAGGCCCGGCCCCCAAAGTAAAATATCCACAATAATAATTGCTTGCTACTAAACCTGGTTAGTCTAGGAAATGATTATTGTACTCCCACACAGGAATAAGGGATACTCTGTTCAACTTACTTATTTATTAACCCCTTAACACCCCCCATACACAATCACACCAATAACAATTTAATACTAACTTTACCACCCAATCTTACGTTAAAAGCCTTGGTCCACATAGGCAGGATACAAGGTTTTACACTGAAAGCAAGCTAGGGTAAAGCTCTACTATAACACACTAGAGTCAGCCTAGGGTAGGGGACCACGTGGTACACTGGGACCCCAGTTAGCATAACAGGTACAAAATACTTAAATATACTTACTACACCCCAGGTATACTACTCTACACATATAACGATAGGTATGCCACAATATAACCACAAAAATAGCAAAGAAAACTTAACCAGACGAAGATACAGAAAAAATAAATAAGAGGAGGGAGAGGCACTTCCTTCCACCACAACCAGTCAGCCGAGAAGAGCGTCTCCCGTCTCCGAAAGCTATGCTGCCAGCAGACTGTTCAACTAATCATACTGGTGCCCGATACTAAATTTACTCAGGTTTACTTTACAAATGATTAGACAGTATTAGTAAACATAGTTGGTGCCTATTTTATTATTTAATAAACAACCCCAAGCTCAATCTTTAAATACTCTTTGAGAAACAAGAATAGTCTTACGACTGGCAGGGAAGATACAAACAACTAACTCTCTCTATGCGTGCCCTGCCATATTCTCGATAATAAGCTCAATTTTGACCTCTGGTTTCCCTCTAAAGAACCCAGAGTCGTAACAACTTTCATAAACCCAATGTAACTTCTTGTATATAAAATAAATAAATGAATAGTTTCTGGTGTAATCTATACTCATCCTATGTGTGGTAGTTCATGTGTACGCCATATTCATCGTAATGCGTAATTGGGCTTTAGGCATTGTATGTACTAGCTCTATCTATAAATCCATCAACTTTGTATCTTACCTTGTATGTATGCACCTTATCTAAATAAAAATTTATATATTTATTTATTTATACATATTATAAAGACTAAAGTCGGCAAAGTTACCCGTGAACGCGCAAAATCAGTAAAATGTATATACTCGTTTCAGTTTTATCACCTTATTTCTCATGCTACATCGTTCGTTTTGGTATCATTGTGTCCGGAATAGAATTCTCTATAGGGGTAAATGCATATAAGGTCTAAAAGCCCGAAGTGAGTCCCACGTTCTTTATTTTGGTATCAAATTGTTCGCAATGAAAAGGCGCGTATTTTAAAACTAGTCCCATAATAATAAAACAATAAATGGAATTTTAACAAATATTTTAACTTTTAGACACTTTTTGACGCTCATCACCACAAAATTATTTATATCTTTCCAGTATCCTGACATCAATTTCATTCTTGTATTGATTATTTGAGGGAGTTGATACTTATTGAATACAAATCTCATTATACTGATTACAGGGCAGGTAAAAAAATCTAAAACTTGATCAGATGAACAAATACCAGCTTTCAGCATGTTTTTAGTTGTAGAGTTGTATCGTGAGAGGTATGCAAACACTTGCTCTGCCTCTTCCCCTAAAATCAGGCCACTTCCTTCTTGCCACCGCCCTCCATACAATACCTTTAACATAAAAGTATACAGTAAAAAAATCAAATTACTCTACAAAAATTAAAAGCCTCCTACTATATTAAATGATACATATATCATTAATCTTAAACAATCAGAAATCTTAAATTTTTTTACACAAACTGTACTTATTAAATTTAATGTAATTAGTATACATAAATGTATACATTAGTATACATAAATGTAATGTTATATTTTTATTTACCTGACAATACCAAGCATGTCCTTTTGCATGTAGTACTCCTAAAAATGGCTTTGCTTGACCAATGTGAAAATGTGATTGTTTCTGAGCCACAGTTAAGGCCCATGGCCAATATTTGCAAATTATGTCTTGACAAATAAACTTTACATATTTGAAATACAGTGTACATAATTTGCAAATAGTGGGCATAACTGTACAACTCTCCTTGATACATATTCAAGGTGTGGAGGATAATACCATGTCGACAGGAGGCCATGCTGATTCCTGTTTCATCCAAACTTTGGAATGAAAGAGGCTTATTTTGAGCAGCTTTCCATGCAGACGCTCCACACATGTGCTTACTCTGTTAAACAAAAATATTTATAGTAACTAAATATCCAGTTGGTGAACATGATTATAATTATGTAGGACGGGTAGAAGGTAGAGATTATTTTGCGCGAAAGGCATTGTTGTTGCACATAAGAATTTCTATGGGCTATATTTCCTTATTTAATATATATAAACTATAATGAAAAATACAAAAATGGCCACCAGATGTTACAGTCACCAAACAGTTATTAGGTAAAATTGAAGGTTTCTCAATATATAATAAAACTTACCTTAGTTTTCAAGGTCTGAATAGTGCCAACATGAGCTTGAACATCTTCATCTTTGCTGAAGATACTATCAGAATAATAGGGGTTTCTGATACCTCTGCAATGATAATTCAGAAATAATTATTCATTGTGTGTAACCACTATAATATTAAACAACGGGTAATGGGGTATCAAAAAATGTTTTATATGAAGAATTCTGATGCACTGCTAAATTTTACATAAAACAAAAAATTTACATGGTGTTAGATATATAAAATGATGATATGGATGCAATTGAAAGGCAAACTATAAAGACATACTCGGTTAAAAAATATAAGTCATATGACAATGTATATTTATATGTGCATACTTTATTTACAAGAACATAACTTATGTTCTAATGTTATAAAGTATGATGTTATTACAGAGTGTATTGCGGTGCCCAAGAGAAAATTCACACCACCATGGGAGGATTGTAATGTAGATGTAGTAATTACTCCCTTGCAAAAGAAAAAAAGTATGTATGAAATAGGAGAGCTGAGGGCGACATATGATTGTATAATTAGAAAACTGCCCACAGAAAACACTCTACATGTATATTGTGATGGGTCAGTAGCTAGGGATGGGAAGGCAGGATGTGGAGTCTTGATCAGGGAGTACACTGACATCGGCACTGTAGATACTGTTATTGGACGCCGCTTAACTGACAATGTCTCTTCAACGCAGGCTGAACTCCAAGGAGTATTAGCAGGATTACAGGAAGTAGTCAATGTGGTAAAAATGCGTGCTTCTTTATTGACAGCAGAGGAGCGTTAGAGTCTTTAAATAGCAGACGCCCAGTATATCAGAATATTGTGATAGAGTGTAGAGAGAATGTTAAGAAATTAGAAAAAACTGGGTATAAAGTAAGATTCATGTGGATCCCTTCACATGTGGGAATCCTGTTGAATGAGGTAGTTGATGACATAGCGAAAAGAGCCACTGAAAAACCTCTTGTTGATGTTATATGTCAGTTAACCTTGAAACAAATAAAAACAAGAATCAAGATGATCCAAGAGGGTGAAGAAATGATAAAGAGAATGGCAATGGTGGACAGTAGTAACACACTTAAGCATTATTCAATAATAAATACAAATTCGTCCTTCACCTATGGTAAAGGAAAGTCTACTTGGAAGGATTCAATTTACATGAGATTAAGATTAGGATACAAATATATCTGGCAATACGGTGTTGATGTCAGTGAAGAAGATAAGGAGTGTAAATTATGTGGTATGCCGCACGCCCACACCTTAGAACATTATGTATTAGAGTGTCAACTTATTGAAAACTATAGAAATAAGGAATTAAATAGTGTACCACATCAAATTGTTTGGATGTGTGATAATGGTATGATAGACAGTATACTTAGGAGCTACAAGAAGTTTGCCCCAAGAGTGTGACGATTATATACTGTACTTGCTATATTAACCTGTAATGTTAAATGGGATTCTTGTAATATGCTGTACTTACTATACTAACCTGCAATGTTAAATGGGATTCTTGTAATGTTATTTGTGTATTTGACTCACTGAATTTGTGCGCCCCTTGAGGGACTTGAAGTAGAGGGGGGGGGGTAGAAATAGCCTAAGCTACTCTATCCCTTCGAGATGTATTTCTTGCTTATCTCAATAAACATACTTGAACTTGAACTTGAAGAACATTAATTTTGAAGATAATATAATTCATTATAATATAGTGTGTGTGGATGACAAAAGAATACTATACATTAAGTATCTGTAAAGCACATTTTATTACCTCCCAACTTTGTTGTAGCGATACAGCTTCTTGTTGCCATCAATATGTACTGCTAAAGGAGTTTTATCACAAGCAGGACACTCATTGTCAGCTTCTCCTCTAATTTTCCTTAGCTCATATTGCTGGAATCGCCAGTCGAAGAACACTCTCTTCGAAGTTAGAAAGTTAATGGGTCCATTCTAGGATATAGAATTATTAAGATGGTGACATTTAAAATGCATAATATGACATAAGATAAATAAACAAAAAAAAGCATTCCATTTTGTATTTGAACAAAATTAAAAACTAATTATTACTAAATGAAAATACATTACTACAAAATTTTGATAATTTTTGTATTGAAATATAAAACTGAAAATATTAAGAATAATGGTATCAAAACATACACGCCACGAGAAGCACCAAAGGATTCCAGTGCAGTGACTAATGCCCGAAATGATGTTCCAGGACAATTTCTTTTTATATGGTGCCATGATTCAAGCAGACTGGTGCTGTAGAATGTGCTACTCTTTCCTAATGATGAATAGAAACCAGACTTGTGCATGGTTTTGCCTAGTTGTTGATGCTCATATCCACAGTGGCATGTATAGATTGGAGTATAGAGGTCATACCTTCCTGTAGTTTAAAATACAGTGCATTGAGTGGTTTGGCAACTTGCTAAAATAGTGATGTAAAAATTAACATTTAATGCAACAAAAATTCCAAAATGTATTGCGATTCAGGAAAATCCTGTAATGGAAATAAAAGGGTAAATTTTAAAGTTTATTTACCCATTATAGTGATGAAGATGCAGAGATTGCTGGAGCTTGAAATTTTAAACTTGCAATCTATGCAGTTGGGGCAAGAATTTGGTGGTTGGGCTGGTACAACAGGTTCTGGTAACAAAGAAAAGGAAGACAGTTTGGCAAAATGAGTTTTATGGAAAAGAATTTCAGACTTAATATTTCATCGTTTCTTGATTGTACAAAATATTGACATTATTCTCCAGATAATGACTGAGAAATTCAGAGAAAAGAAACAATCAGACAATTAAATCAATCTATAAAACCAAGTGTCAGGTTTAAACTTTAAGACTTCTCCAAATGTTGTAATGACTGACATGAAACATGTATTCATTTTATTTTGTTATACCAAGATAATCGTAGCTCTAAACTGGGATTGGGAAGTAATAGTAATCTCGGAACAAAGTACGGATTTTAGACAGGTATCGTATACTTACTCCAGTGAAGGATATTTCCTTCAGGGCACACAGTTTGTGTCGGGTCTAATGGCTCAAAAAAGCCATTTTTCCAATATAATCTGTGGTGGAAAGGCATGAGAAAATGTTGCATTTGGTCACAAATGTGACACAAAAATGCAAAACAGTCTTCACATTTGATGCTTGCTTCACAATTTGTACATTGTACACAAACTTTACCTAATGAAAAAAGGGGTAATTATTTATACTAATTTTAAATACTGTATACCAAACATTTTAAACACTCTGAAGTCTAAATGTATTAATAGATTGTCATTAATTTCTCTACACCTTACTTTCCTCCTCACCTCTCTCTTGCCTATTTATTACCCGTTCTCTACCTCCTCATCACAAGCGACTTGAGAATGGTCCAGGACGGACCGAAACGTCGTCGTCCCTTCAACTTCAATTGTGTGGTCTGGTCAACAGAAAATAATAGTGTTCGAAGAAAAAGTACAAGAACAAAACAAGAAAATTATGCTTATGCAAAATTATGCTACAATGTACCTAGTAATAATCTTAAAATTTTGCTACAAATTACCTACTTATAATTATGTGTTAAATTATGGACTTTCCCATAATGATATGCATGTTAGTGGCATTACCCATACTGCCTACCTGGGGCCCCCCCCACAGAGAGAAAGTGACACAAGTTAAGGTAATCCCTTTAGTAAGGTGGTGGGTCAACATAAATAAGCTATAACTAATAATAAGGACACAAATCAATATGTTCATTTAACAGTGGTATTAACATTTATATAAATTTAGCTAAGAATACGTTTTTACAAGTAACAAAGTGAAAGGAATGTATGAAAATTTTGATGATATATTAAAATGCTCATTGACTTGAACCTGTCTTCCTATATATAAAGTATAAAAATAGTAAACACAGTACCATTATTGTTGTCTGTAGTTATTTTTGGAACATCTGGTATGTACACCATACTGTCAAAATCCGATGATCTATCTGAAAAATTGATTGGTAGTGTAAATATTTGAATTCATTGCATAGCCTTTTATACTAACAAAAAAGAAAAATTGTACAGAAAAGCTAACACAACATTATAACACCTTTCTGTGTATTCTATGGTACAAAAGAAAACAAACCTTAATTATAAAGGAAAATAAACGGACAGAAGAACTATGCATACTGCTGAAACTACTTTCCACAAAAAATCTGAACCAAGGGATAGTCCCCCGAGATTTTCAATATGAAAATTTCACCCTTACAATATTTAAAAAAAAGCAGAAAGAGTTCAGCACAAAACTAATGTCCGATCAGCTTGGTATAACACATCTGTAAGCTCATGGCGAAAATCCTAAGGGAGGGAATCATTTACCATCTTTCAGTGAACAATCTTATTCAATCGACACACCATGGTCTTCTTAAAAACAGATGCTACCTTATAAACCTCCTCACTTTTCGGACATGGTAACATGGTACTCAAAGGGTTTCCGGTGGATGTAGTATACATGGATTATGCTAAAGACTTTAATAAGGTACCACATGGAAAACTAGCAAGGAAATTACAGGTTCATGGAAAAAATTGTAAAATGGACAAAACAATAGTTAAAACAAAGAGAGCAAAGGGTCATACTAAATGGGAATGAATATGAAGAAATGTGGTAAGTTGAGTACCTCAGGGGTCCATTTTTAGGTCTAAAATATTTTTATATACTGAACATCTATGATATAGAAGAGAATATAATATAATCAACCACATCCTCATATTTGCAAATGTCTGGCATTTCATGAGCACTTTGTCCTGGGTTCATATCCTGGCCGGGGAGGATTTACTGGGTTAGGCTAACCTAACCTAACCTAACTTAACCAAACCAAGTATCTCAAGTTACAAGTATCTCTGGGAATTCTTATTATCTGCTGTTGTAGAATTGACAAAATGGACACTGTCAACAAAATTATTCCCACATACTCCGTCACTATGTGATGGAGTACACATTACCTGTTGATTGACGGTTGAGAGGCGGGACCAAAGAGCCAGAGCTCAACCCCGCAAGCACAACTAGGTGAGTACAACTAGTGAGTACATAGGGCAGGAGACTGAATTGTCCCTGACAGGGACAATTCTGTAACAAATGTTCTATCATAAAACTTTGTACAGTTTATTAATTTCTTACCGTTTGATGTACCAGGATGATCCATGTGTGCTGAAGTTTTATAGCTGGAGCTGGAAGATCCTGTCCAGATGACTTCTTTAAAGAGACTAATAGCTTCCCACACATTGTGTATGAGTTAAGTCCTCCAGTACTTGGCCTAAGGAGTTACCTGATCTGATTTGTAGAAACTAATGAACTATGGAGATGAGATTGTTAATAATATACTTTTTTTGAGATTCATATGACTTGCAGATTAAAAACCAACCTTATTTTAAAATAGTACACTAAAGTACATAGCAAATTGCGAAATTCGTAGCTTTAACTACTTTAAAGCTAAACACTCAAGCTTTGAAAATAAGCACAATTTGCTATTTTAAACAGAATCTGGCAACTCTGATTTAGCATGTAAACATTGACTTGCATTCACAATGTAGTTATTTACTTTTCAACAATTTAAAATGGGCTATGAAAATACACACATTGGTACATTATTGCAAAGGCACTATACTATATACATATATAGATATATAAATTGTTGCAAGTCGAGCAACATATATTTTACATTGAACAACAAATGAGATTGGAAAAGCAGTATTGCCAAAATAGACCCCAGACACCCTGTGGGTAGTAATGGACCCTCATACCGACCCTATGAGGGGTAGTGGACCCCATAATAACACTATGGGCGGTAGTGGACACTATACAAACACTATAGGCGGTAGTTGACTTCATAG
This sequence comes from Procambarus virginalis, assembly GCA_020271785.1. Classification (NCBI taxonomy): domain Eukaryota; kingdom Metazoa; phylum Arthropoda; class Malacostraca; order Decapoda; family Cambaridae; genus Procambarus; species Procambarus virginalis. The sequence goes on from WNGS01004687.1 coordinate 43,379, forward strand.
CGACCCTCTGGGCGGCAATGGCCGCCATACACATCCAGTGGGTGTTATTATAAATAAATAAATAAATATGTTTATTCAGAAAAGGTACATACATAAAGTGATTTTACATAAGTGGATCGATTAATAGATAGAGCTAGTACATACAATGCCTAAAGCCACTATTACGCAATGCGTTTCGGGCAAGAAAACATTAATATCTAAAACTTAATACTAATTGAGCAAAAAGAATAAAATGTTTTGAGAACAGATACAAATAAAGATAAAAAAAAGGGGGGAACATGACTGAAAAACCAGCACAAATACAATATGTAGACAAACAGCGTTGAATAAAAAAATAAGACATGGGTTGACAATAGAGGGGTAAGGTAGGTTACAGGGAATTTATCAGGTAGTGTTTAGTTTTACATAATTTATTGGACCCCATACTCATCCTGTGGGTGGTATTGGACCCCATACCCATCCTGTGGGTGGTTGGAGCCCCATACCCATCCAGTGGGTGATAGTGGACGCCCTACTCATCCTGTGGGTGGTATTGGACCCCATACCCATCCTGTGGGTGGTTGGAGCCCCATACCCATCCAGTGGGTGACAGTGGACGCCATACTTATCCTGTGGGTGGTATTGGACCCCATACCCATCCTGTGGGTGGTTGTGAGCCCCATACACATCCTGTGGGTGGTAGTGGACGCCATACTCATCCTGTGGGTGGTATTGGACCCCATACCCAACCTGTGGGTGGTTGGAGCCCCATACCCATCCAGTGGGTGACAGTGGACGCCATACTCATCCTGTGGGTGGTATTGGACCCCATACCCATCCTGTGGGTGGTTGTGAGCTCCATGCACATCCTGTCGGTGGTAGTGGACGCCATACACATCCAATGGATAGTATTGGACCCCATACCCTTCCTGTGGGTGGATGGATGATCCCCATACCCATCCTGTGGGTGGATGTGACCCCCATACCCATCCTGCGGGTGGTATTGAACCCCTTACCCACCTAACAGGTTTTAGTGGACCCTATACGCATCCTATAGTTGATATATAGTAGACACCACCCCATTTGCAGTAGTTTACCCCATAGACAACATAACATCGTTTTCTGTTAGCGTTTCTACAGAACATTCTTTATATATTTTTAAGGCACAAACTATTGTATATTATATTGATTTGTGAAGTACTGTAATTCTATGTAATAATTTATAGTGCTTATTATAATTTACTAAGAACAACTAATATTTCTCAAAACAAAACTATGAGCCTTCAATAGGATGTAGCTGATTTGTAATATTCTAAGAGCATGGACAATAGTAGGTAAATTTCACAACCCATGTGGGACCTGAAAACTACAATTTTCATTATATGTGAACCAATCACGACTATTCTGCTATCTACGTTGATGGACGGGTACTGTGAGACGTAAATTGGTACGTGATGAAGAGTTTGGGCCTTGGTAAAAAGTTAACTCGGAATATACCACATATTATATATAATATAATATGTGGTATATAATCATAATCGGATTTTGGTATAATCGGAATATACAAAAAAAAAAAAAAAAAAAAAAAAAAAAAAAAAAAAAAAAAAATATATATATATATATGTACTAAATCACATTCAACATATGGACTTTAAGCATTAAGTCATATATGTGTTGTCTTGTGTGAGGACGGGTTGGCTTAGGGTAGGGGGACCACGTGGCTCCAATGGGACCCCCGTTAGAATAACTAGTAAGATAAACACTTAAAAACACCTACTACACCCCAAGTATACTACTCTACACATAGAACATGGGTATGCCAGATAATAAACAATAATGAGCACAGTAAATACTTATCTAGAATAGGACACAGAATTTAAGAAACGAAGAGGAAGAGTAGGAAGTTCCGGTCCACATGACACCAGCAGAGAGAAGGACGAGCTCCGTCCAGATCAGCCTCCCGCATTCGTGTGGTGCCGGGAAGAGCCTAATTGATCATACAGCTATACACATTAAAACATCTTCCCCTATGCCTCGTATTTTACTTTACTCGTTCTAAGGATAGTTAATCTTATAACAATGTTACTTAATCCACAACAAGTTCAAGAGTTTGAATGCTCTTTGAGAAACAAGAATAGTCTTACGTCTGGCAGGGAACATACAAACATATGCAGCTCGCGGTGTGTCCAATACTATGAGGTAGTCTATTAAGCTCAAATTTGACCTCTGGTTTCCATCTAAAGAACCCAGGGTCGTAACACTCCTCCCCCCTTCAGAGAAAAAAAAATGTGACTACTAGAATAGCAGTCATATTTTTTGTAAGAGTATACAGAGAATAAAAAGGAAAATCCATGACATAAAAGAAAATCAATCACAACAACAATTTCTCTGCAAAAAAAAAAAAATACAAAGGAATTCTCTGAAAGAAAAGCATACAAAAAAAAACACAGGGAAGTAAATAAATTGGACACGGAATATTTAATGTCACAGGAGAACCTACAAAAAAAATAACTAAAGCATGACAGTTGGTATATGGCTTCCTGTGGCTTAGATGAATGTTACTCAGGCAAGCGGGACAGAGCGTCAGCTATCACGTTGAGCCAGCCCGGTAGGTGGATAATAGACAGATTAAAGTCCTGTAGGTACAATGTCCACCTGAGGATGCATTTATTCTTCTGCTTCATCTGATTCATGAAAACTAGTGGGTTATGGTCCGTGTACACTTCCACTATATTACCAGTGAGGTAGACTTCGAACTTTTTACATGTTAACACTAGCGCCAACGCCTCTTTTTCTATCACTGAATAATTGCGCTGCGCCTTGTCAAATTTCACAGAGTAATAATATACTGGGTGTTCCACTTTATCATCCCCAGTTTGCAACAACACTGCACCAGCACCCGAGTCAGACGCGTCAACTTGAATTTTAAACGGACGGTCGAACCTTGGACTAGCAAGCACTGGGGCGGAAGCTAAGATCAATTTCAAATTTTTAAATGCCTCTGCACAGTCCGATGACCACTTAAATTTAACGGCCTTCCGCAACAAGTCTGTGAGAGGAGTGGCAACACTGGAAAAGTTCTGACAAAAGCGTCGATAGTACGCACACATACTGATAAATCGTTGAATGTCCTTTTTAGACCTGAGCACTGGATAGTCCACTGATTTTATCTTGCCGAGGTAACACTTTTCCTTGGCCCACTTCATAACCGAGGTACGTCACTGTGCCTTGGCCAAAATGACACTTTTTTGCATTTAAGGTTAGATTTGCATTTTTCAACACGGTGAACAACTGGCATAACCTAGCTATGTGGTCAGCCCAATTACTATCAAAGAGCACAATATCATCTAAATACGCCCGACAATTTGGCACATTAGCGAGCAAGGAGTTCATTAGCCTCTGGAACGTGGCAGGGGCATTACGCAAGCCGAACGGTAACACTTGATACTCAAAAACACCCTGGGTGTCACGAACGCAGTTAGTTGTTTAGCACGTTCAGTGAGCGGGATTTGATAGTACCCCCTGGAGAGATCGAATTTCGAGACGTACGTGGCGTTCCCGATTTCGTCGATACAGTCCTCGAGACGTGGCAACGGATAGGCGTCCACTATGGTCACCTTGTTGAGCTGCCGGTAGTCGGTGCATAATCGCCAGGAGCCATCTGGTTTGGGGACCAAAAGGCAGGGCGAGCACCAAGAGCCCTGGCTCGGCCTGATGAGGCCGTGCTGGAGCAAGAAGTCGACCTCCTTATGTACGATGGCCTTCTTTTCCGGACTCATCCGATAGGGTTGAAGGCGAATGGGGGTGTAGTCCGTCAACTTGACATCATGGTAAATGGCATCAGTCTGGGTCGGGACCTCCCCGAACAGACTGGAGAATTCGTCAAGCAACGACTGCACCTCGTCACGTTGGGACATCTGCAAATGGGACAGTCCCCCCTCCACAGCATTCACAGAACTAGAATTATTGAGAATGAGATTAGTTGGGTCCCCAGAACAATCATCCCCTCCCTCACTGGAAATGGAAACATTGGTTAGTGCAATGGGCCTGGGGCCCTGGAACTTCTTCAGCCGATTCACGTGTACGAGCATTACCTGGTTACGCTTGTCAGAGTGTCTCACTTTGTACGTGAGGTCCCCAGTCTTTTCTGTCACAATGTAGGGGCCTTCGTACTTGTGGGACATAGTGCTCCCTAGTCGAGGCTTTAGTACCAGGACAGGGTCACCGGCTGAAATACCCGCACTTAGCCTTAGCATCGTTTCGTTCTTTCATATTCTCTTGGGCCTTCCCAAGATACTTTAGTGCAGCAGCCTTGCAGTCCTTGAGTCTCTGGTGGTGTTGCGCAAAGAAAGCCGAACCTTCGGTTAACGTTACGTTCCCTAACAGATTCTCCTGTAACATTTGCAAGGGTCCACGAACTTTATGGCCAAAGACTAACTCAAAAGGAGAACAACCCAGTGAACTTTGCAACCCCTCCCTAGCAGCAAACAAAACATACGGCAAGTTCTCGTCCCAGAAGGTATGGGAACTCTCGCACGATGTCTTCAACATCTGCTTCAGAGTTAGATGGAACCGTTCAATGACCCCCTGACTCTGCGGATGGTATGGGCTGGAAACCTTATGAGTTATTCCATGGTCCTTACAAAATTGTTCAAAAGTATCAGACTTAAAGTTAGTACCATTGTCAGTTTGCACGACCCGAGGCAGTCCAAAAGTGGAAAAAAATTGCAACATACGAGCAACAACAGTCTTTGCTCGGATGTTCCTTACAGCAAAAACCTCTGGGTAACGAGTCGTGATACACATCATTGTGATTAGGTAAATATTACCAGACTTAGTTCTAGGTAATGGACCAACACAGTCCATTACCACATGAGAAAATGGTTCCTCCGGCACGACAATAGGCCTTAGAGGAGCTTTAGGTGGAGTTTGGTTTGGTTTCCCAAAAAGTTGACAAGCAATACATGCATTACAAAATTTTGCCACATCGCTTTTCAGCTTGGGCCAGAAAAAATACTTGCAGATTTTGCGATAAGTAATATTAATGCCTTGATGTCCCCCCATAGGATCATCATGGGCAGCTGACAAAACTCTTTCTCTATAGCAGGTCGGCAACATAACCTGGTGGACTACCTCCCACTCATTTGACAAGGGAGCACTCTGAGGTCTCCATTTTCTCATCAAAATCCGATCATTGTAGTAGTACCCAGTTGCTGCGTCTACAATTTCCTCCATAGAGACGGCTGTCTCGTGACAATCTGCAAGACTGGGGTCAGCTTTCTGTAACTCACTCAAGGCGGCGTCCAGGCCTTGGTCAGATGTCATTGGCCGAGGCTCCACAGGGCTCTCCTCCACCTCCTCACTACTCTCGGTAGTCGGTGGTGGCAGGCTCCCACAATGTCCTCAGCCATGTCATCGAGTCGGGCCATGAATGTGTCCGCAAGGTCCACTGGGCTTTCACCACTCGGAAGGTCCCTCGTGTCCTCGGGATTTACCACCTTGGCAAGCACAGGGCTGCCCTTACATTTAAGTCCCATAGACCTAGTCACCACGCACGCAGGGTACACAACATTATCCTCTGCGGCGGGTGGATCCAGGCAAACCTTTGGGGTAGGCAACATAACAGGCAGTCTGGAGTCCCCTACCTTATCCCTGGCTAAATCATTACCCAATATTACATCAACATTAGGGAAAGGTAGGTACGAAGTGACTCCGACTGTACAAATACCCTTGTGGAAATCAGATTCCAGGGTAACCTTACGGAGGGGTACTGCTCGAGTATCACTAGTGACACCCTCGACCAGTACCACCTCTCCAGTGTCGAGAGTATTGGCACCTTGCAAAGCACCCTCTAAAATTAAAGTCTGGATGGCACCGGTGTCTCGGAAGATCACCACGTCCCTCCAGGAAGAACCCTCAGACAAAAGTAGTCTCCCTTTCGATAAGAATGGGGTAAGCAGGTCCAACCACTGTGGGTTGGAAGTCTTACTCCCTAACCCTTCAGAAGGCCTCAAGCCCTGTGTCACAACGAGAGCATTGGGTCTTTTTTCCGGGTACAGTTGCCAACAACGGCTAATATGGTGGGTTGAACTTTTACAATGACCACAAAAACGTCGGGGAGAAGAGACATTACTAACCGAATTACCCTTCGGTTCACTCTTGAGTGTCGTGGGGCTAAACAATTTAACAGGGTTAGTTATGTCTGAAACAGAAGGTGCATTAGGTAAAGGTTTAGAATGAGCTGGTCTGGACTGGCTGTGGGTATAAGTTTTGCTACTCTGTGGGGTAAAATTATTTTTATTGGGCCTTTTGCCCGCCAACTGGTAGTTTTCTGCCATCTTGGCCAAATCCCCTATTTTAGAATTTAACTCTACCCTTCCTCTTAAATACTGAGCTACCATGTCTGGCATACTATCTATAAACTGTTCCTTTAAAACTAAGTCTTTCAATGCCTCGAATGTTTCGGCTTTAGCCGAGCGAATCCATTTATCAAACAGCCTACTTTGATCAGTCGCGAATTCCGTGAACGGTTGGTTGTGTGTAGGCCTAAGGTTGCGATAAGCTTGGCGGTGAGCTTCAGGAGTAATTTCATATGCCCTCAAAATTCGTTCCCTGACTTTATCATAATCAAAACACTCGTCGTCAGGCATATTAATAAAAATATCTTGGGCTTTACCCCTGAGTCTTCCCTGTAGGATTTTCACCCACTCTTCCTTTGGCCAGGTCATGGACAGGGCCAATCTCTGAAAATGGTTGAAAAACCTTTCAGGATCCGACTCTGAAAATTCAGGCAAGTTATGCTTTTTCTCATAATGCCTGGGGTTTGAATCCCCGGCAGATGGAGGTCCAGTGGCATTCGCTCTAATTCTAGCCTCCTCGGTTTTGAGTCTTTGCTCCTCTAATTTTATTTTTGCTAACTCTAGAGCTAACTCTCTGTCTGTATGAGCTGCACTTTCTGCTTGGCTAGGCTGGCATAAAGGAGTATCACTTGCCAATAGTCCTTCCTCGATACAATGTTGTACTATTTCATTCACCAAAGTCCACTTTTTATTTGTGGCATTTAATTCTAGGCCAAATTTCTGGCCTAACAATACTAAATTAGACTTGGTAAGTTTCTTTATCTCTACCAATGAAGGCTCCCCTGCCAGTCTCTGCATTTCAGATGACATCACTAAAAATTTTAGCTCCTAGCCACAGAAAAAAATTAAACAAATAAAATTGGAAAAAAAACAAAAATTTGCATGGCCCCTAACACAAAGCCACACTAACCTTAATCGTGAAGGGATCCAGCTGGGTGTCCAGTCAGTGCAAAGAATGTCCTACGCCAGATGAGCTGGACCCTAGGCTAGCACACAACCGTTCTGCGGAAACAAGAATTTTTTAGTTTTGGCATTCAAAAATCTAATTTTTTACAATACTAAAGTTCCTCCCGGACTGGCCAACCACTTGTTATAAAAATAGTGGTGCTTGCTATGGGGGAACTGGTACTATTAAGGGGTAAGGGTAGTTAGAATACAGAGGTATCAAATATGGGAGAACTAAAAGGCCCGGCCCCCAAAGTAAATTATCCACAGTAATAATAACTTGTTACTAGACCCTGTTAGGCTAGAGGTAGATTGTTGCACTCCCACACAGGAAGAAGGGATACTCTGTTCTAGCTTACTTATTTATTAACCCCTTAACAATCCCCCATATACATTCACACCAATAACAATAATTATAATAACTTTACCACCCGATCTTACGTTAAAAGCCTTGGTCCACATAGGCAGGATACAAGGGTTTACACTGAATACAAGCTAGGGTAAAGCTCTACTGTTGAATCACTTGAAGTTAGAGTCAGCTTAGGGTAGGGGGACCATGTGGTTCCAATGGGACCCCGTTAGAATAAACACTTAAAGATAAACACTTAAAAACACCTACTACACCCCAAGTATACTACTCTACACATAGAACATGGGTATGCCAGATATTAAACAATAATGAGCACAGTAAATACTTATCTAGAATAGGACACAGAATTTAAGAAATGAAGAGGAAGGGTAGGAAGTTCCGGTCCACACGACGCCAGCAGAGAGAAGGACGAGCTCCGTCCAGATCAGCCTCCCGCATTCGTGTGGTGCCGGGAAGAGCCTAATTGATCGTACAGCTATACACATTAAAACATCTTCCCCTATGCCTCGTATTTTACTTTACTCGTTCTAAGGATAGTTAATCTTATAACAATGTTACTTAATCCACAACAAGTTCAAGAGTCTGAATGCTCTTTGAGAAACAAGAATAGTCTTACGTCTGGCAGGGAAGATACAAACATATGCAGCTCGCGGTGCGTCCAATACTATGAGGTAGTCTATTAAGCTCAAATTTGACCTCTGGTTTCCATCTAAAGAACCCAGGGTCGTAACAACCTTCGTTAAGGTAATCTTGTCGTAAGACCGGAAGTGAACTGTCAGTTGAGAGACAGTAGGCTTTATCAATACTCGTCTGAATTAATAGGCTGTTGTATTCAGTAATTAATTGGGAATTACTCACCGAATGCTTGACTTTCAAGTTGATGTAATTAATTGATTTACGAGTTATTGCTGCCTTTTAAGTGTCGTTGAGACACGTGTGTGTTAACGTAATTGTTTAAATTCAATTAAAGTAACTTTTGTTGTTGATTGTCCTGAGAGACAAGTGTTAACGTAAGATTTTTATAAGGGGTTATCATTCTTGGATTAACCGCCTTGTTACTTGGTACCTCGTTGAGAGCAGCAAGCGCCAGTCAAGTTTTGTGATTATAGTATTTGTTCACCGTGAAGCCGTGACAATATTGATTGCAAGCTTGCGTCACCAGTGGGCACCACTTTGTTCATTTAGTGTCATTAATCAGTCAGCGACGACGGGATAAGGTTACCGTGGGTCCATCAGGCTGTTGATTAGCTGTTCTTGAATGTGCCACTGGGGTGACAGTAAAGTAACGTAATTCTCTTTGTAGTAGTTTTAATTTATTTTTGTGAATAAATTGTTTGTTATAGAAAACGGTCGTTTACGTCAAACCTTCCGATATTAGTGCCCCACATTTCATGTTCTGCAACGCTTTGCCTGCTTATGTTCATATCAAGTCCGTATCTAAAGTCCATTGCACAGCACCACACTTCTATAAATACGAAGTGAGAATCCGTCAGCTACCCTTTATTAGTTGTCAACTAGGAGGAGCCAGCGACTTAAGTGACAGGTGTTACCCGTGTGGTTTCGCCTGGCGGTTTGCTCCCGCGGTCCTGTGATCTTAGGCTTTAAGATTAAATATCTGCCACTGGCAGCTCTTGCTGTTTAAGGTCTGCCTCTCTTGCGAGGTAGTTACGATTAACGTAACATCAATAGGAATTAATTCTTTTGATAATTTTCCAAGAAGAAAAAAATCTCACAAACATAATGTTGGATTTATACATAGAGCTAGCACATATAATATTTAAAGTCACTAATACGCACAGCGTTTTGGGCTGTGTGATGGGGGGAGGGGAGATAAACACTTGGACAAAAACTTAATAGTAATCGAGATTAAAGTATAAATTGTGTTAAAAACAAATAAAAAAGGGGGGGGGACATGGCACAAATCAGCAATTGTTCTAGTTGGTACAATAAACAGTATTGTTTAAAAAAGCATGACATGGGTTGATATTTATGGGGTAAGGTAGGTTACATGGAGTTAATTAATTAAGTAGTACCTAGTTTTTCTATTAAACTGGTTGAGAGAGGTACAGCCTTTGACATGATTGGGATGTCAGACCACGGAGGAAAATTGAAACATGAATTTCCTTAAGTACTTTCGTATATAATACATCTTCAGAAGGAGTGGTTTTACAGGTCGTGTACTGGACATAGATAGGCAGGAGAGAATGGTGGAGAGAGGTGAGGTACAATAAGTGGACGCAAATATGAGCCGCACAAAAACAGCAGAGGGCCTATTGGCCCATCCGATGCAGCTCCCATTCATAACCACACACAGGTCCACACATGGATAATCATAGCATAAGATAGTAAATATTTACAATGAATTTGTGAGAGAAATGTGTTCCAATGATCCTACTTAAATCGCCCTTTAATTGATCTATTAAAAATGATTATAACAAAGATAATCATATAAACAAACCATAATCATATAACAAAGGCTGATAAATCCAGCACTGTTGTTATTCTAAACAAGGAGGAATATATTTCGAAAATGAATGATCTCCTCCTAGATTCTTCAACGTACACTGAACTCAGGAAAAAATCCTCTTGAGGACATCATCAAGTTCTTCAATAGCAGCTTGAGGAAGTTGTTAAGTAAACATAAAGATCTTCTTAATCAATTTACTACCTCATCACCTTCATTATCATATTTATATGGACTTGTCAAGACGCATTAACCTAACAATCCCATGAGACCTATCATCAGTTCTGTGGGATCCATTTCTTAAAAGCTTTCCAAATGGCTTACCGAAATCTTGTCTCCATTGTTAGGAACTGTTTCCTCTTCTCATTTGACAAATTCTCTTGAATTATTTAACAAATTGAATAGTGTTCCTGTCACTCCTGATGTAAAGTTAATCAGTTTTGACGTTTGTTCCTTGTTTACCAAGGTACCGGTTGATGATATTCTCGATTATCTTGCTCGTGAACTAATGAACCATGTTTTACCTCTTCCTGTTGATTATTATTGTAATCTTGTTAAGTTGTGCATTAAAGAATGTAAATTTACCTTTAATAATGAGTATTATTTTGGAAGGGCAATGGGGAATCCTTTATCGCCATTGCTTTCAAACTTGTACATGGAATTCTTCGAAAAGAAATTTGTTTCAAAAATAACTCCTGGAATCATTCCATGGTTTAGATATGTTGATGATATTTTGTGTATATGGCCTTCAGATGTAAACACAGACGAATTTGTAGCCAAACTTAATGACCAAGTCACCTCTATAAAATTTACTATGGAGACTGAAATTGATAAATGTTGCCATTCCTAGATGTACTTATTCATAGGGAAGATTTTTCACTAAAGTTTAGTGTCTACAGAAAACCTACGAATAATTTACCTTATGTTCATTATTTTTCAGGGCATAGATACAATGTGAAAAAGTAAATTTTTTCTTCAATGTATCTAAAAGCTCTACGAGTTGTGAGTCCAGGATTCTTAGATGAAGAGTTTAAGATTATTGATTCTATTGGTCTCAAGCTTTGTTACCCACTGAGATTTTGGAAGTTTGCTGTAGCAAAGTACGTCGTACATATTATAATAATAAATGCAGTGAAAGAATTCACCCAAAGAATGTGTTATGTTTACAATATTTCTCTGGGTTTGAGAATATTGTCAAGGCCTTGAAATTTTTAATATACATGTACTGTTTAGCTACGAAAATTCTATTGGTAAGCTATTAGTTAGGAACAGCCCTCGTAGTGATAATTGTGTCATTTATAAAATACCTTGTAAA
>WNGS01004689.1:0-11640 GCA_020271785.1 Procambarus virginalis
AAATGAAAGGGAAAGGTTAAGTAAAGGAAGTAAATTATAATATATTGATAAATTCACAGTGCATAGTGAAAGGAGTGAGTGAGTTACGTGTACCACAGTCAGCCGTGAGCCCCCTGCTGTAGGACAGTCAGCCGTGAGCCCCTGCTGTAGGACAGTCAGTGGGAGCCCCCTGCTGTAGGACAGTCAGTGGTGAGCCCCCTGCTGTAGGACAGTCAGTGGTGAGCCCCCTGCTGTAGGACAGTCAGTGGTGAGCCCCACTGCTGTAGGACAGTCAGTGGTGAGCCCCCTGCTGTAGGACAGTCAGTGGTGAGCCCCCTGCTGTAGGACAGTCAGTGGTGAGCCCCCTGCTGTAGGACAGTCCAGTGGTGAGCCCCCTGCTGTAGGACAGTCAGCCGTGAGCCCCCTGCTGTAGGACAGTCAGTGGTGAGCCCCTGCTGTAGGACAGTCAGCCGTGAGCCTCCTGCTGTAGGACAGTCAGCCGTGAGCTCCCTGCTGTAGGACAGTCAGTGGTGAGCCCCCTGTGTAGGACAGTCAGCCGTGAGCCCCCTGCTGTAGGACAGTCAGTGGTGAGCCCCTGCTGTAGGACAGTCAGCCGTGAGCCCCCTGCTGTAGGACAGTCAGCCGTGAGCCCCATGCTGTAGGACAGTCAGTGGTGAGCACCTGCTGTAGGACAGTCAGCCGTGAGCCCCTGCTGTAGGACAGTCAGTGGTGAGCCCCCTGCTGTAGGACAGTCAGCCGTGAGCCCCCTGCTGTAGGGACAGTCAGCGGTGAGCCCCCTGCTGTAGGACAGTCAGCCGTGAGCCCCCTGCTGTAGGACAGTCAGTGGTGGCCCCCTGCTGCAGGACAGTCAGCGGTGAGCCCCTGCTGTAGGACAGTCAGCCGTGAGCCCCCTGCTGTAGGACAGTCAGCCGTGAGCCCCCTGCTGTAGGAGTCAGCGGTGAGCCCCCTGCTGTAGGACGTCAGCCGTGAGCCCCCTGCTGTAGGACAGTCAGCCGTGACCCCCTGCTGTAGGACATTCAGTGGTGAGCCCCCTGCTGTAGGACAGTCAGCTGTGAGCCCCTGTTGTAGGACAGTCAGCCGTGAGCCCCCTGCTGCACGCTGGATACGTAGTCCTGTGGTCTGGGGTTCGATCCCGGCGCAGGCGGAAACAGATGGATAGAGTTTCTTTTTCCTGATGCACTGTTCACCTAACAGTAAATAAATACTGGGAGTTACAGCTGTTACGGACTGTTTCTGGAAATGTAGGTGTACTGACTATTTTGTGCCTGCAGAATCGAGCAGTGTGTGTGTGTGTGGTGTGTGTGTGTGTGTGTGTGTGTGTGTGTGTGTGTGTGTGTGTGTGTGTGTGTGTGGTGTGTGTAACAACCTAGTTGTACTCACCTAGTTGTGCTTGCGGGGGTTGAGCTCGGCTCTTTGGTCCGCCTCTCAACAGTCAATTAACAGGTGTACAGTTCCTGAGCCTATGTGTGGTGTGTGTGTGTGTGTGGGTGGTGTGTGTGTGTGTGGTGTTGTGTGTGTGTGTGTGTGTGTGTGTGTGTGTGTGTGTGTGTGTGTGTGTTGTACTCATGTATTTGTGCTTGCGGAGATTGAGTTCTGGCTCTTTGTCCCGCCTCTCAACCGTCAATCAACTGGTATACAAATTCCTGAGCCTACTGGGCTCTATCATATCTACATTTAAAACTGTGTATGGAGTCAGCCTCCACCACATCACTGCCTAATGCATTCCACTTGTTAACTACTCTGACACTGAAAAAGTTCTTTCTAACGTCCCTGTGGCTCGTTTGGTTATTCAGTTTTCATCCGTGTCCCCTTGTTCGGGTACCACCAGTGTTGAATAGTTTATCCTTGTTTACCCTGTCAATTCCCCTGAGGATTTTGTAGGTTGCGATCATGTCTGCCATTACTCTTCTGTCTTCCAGTGTTGTAAGGTGCATTTCCCGCAGCCTTTCCTCGTAACTCATGCCTCTTACTTCTGGGACTAGTCTAGTGGCATACCTCTAAACTTTTTTCAGCTTCGTCTTGTGCTTGACAAGGTACGGGCTCCATGCTGGGGCCGCATACTCCAGGATTGGTCTTACATATGTGGTATACAAGATTCTGAATGATTCCTTACACAGGTTCCTGAAGGCTGTTCTGATGTTAGCCAGCCTCGCATATGCCGCAGACGTTATTCTTTTTATGTGGGCTTCAGGAGACAGGTTTGGTGTGATATCAACTCCTAGATCTTTCTCTCTGTCCGTTTCATGAAGTACTTCATCTCCTATTCTGTATCCTGTGTCTGGCCTCCTGTTTCCACTGCCTAGTTTCATTACTTTGCATTTACTCGGGTTGAACTTTAGCAGCCATTTGTTGGTCCATTCTTTCAGTCTGTCTAGGTCATCTTGTAGCCTCCTATTATCATCCTCTGTTTCAATCCTCCTCATAATTTTTACATCATCAGCAAACATTGAGAGAAACGAGTCTATACCCTCTGGGAGATCATTTACATATATCAGAAACAGTATAGGTCCAAGGACTGACCCCTGCGGGACTCCACTTGTAACGTCTCGCCAATCTGAGACCTCACCCCTCACACTGACTCTTTGTCTCCTGTTGCTTAGGTACTCCTGTATCCAATTAAGTACTTTCCCTTTCACTCCAGCCTGCATCTCCATCTTTTTCACTAGTCTCTTGTGTGGCACTGTATCAAAGGCTTTCTGGCAATCCAAAACAGGGCTCACGACTGTGCCACAGCCGGGCTCACGACTGTACCACAGCAGAACTCACGGCTGTGCCACAGCAGGGCTCACGACTGTGCCACAGCAGGGCTCACGACTGTGCCACAGCCGGGCTCACGGCTGTGCCACAGCAGAGCTCACGGCTGTGCCACAGCCGAGCTCACGACTGTGCCACAGCAGGGCTCACGACTGTGCCACAGCCGGGCTCACGGCTGTGCCACAGCCGGGCTCACGGCTGTGCCACAGCAGGGCTCACGGCTGTGCCACAACCGGGCTCACGACTGTGCCACAGCCGGGCTCACGACTGTGCCACAGCCGGGCTCACGGCTGTGCCACAGCAGGGCTTACTACTGTACCACAGCAGGGCTCACGACTGACTGTGCTACAGTATTGTCTGTGTTGTGCTACAGTCCTTGACTGTGGTACACGCAAATATTTATCTTTCTCACTATGCAATGTGAATTTATCAATATATTTTTCTCTATATTTTAAATACTATATATACTCAAAATATCGGAGTTTCCGAAAAAAAACTCCGGGAAAAACTCCATATAACTCCCAATTACAAAAAACTCCATTTTCGGAAAAAAAAAATCATATAATTCCACATGCCGAAAACTCCATATAACCCCATATTCTGAAAACCCTATATAATCCCATAATCCGTAAAAGACGTTGGCCCCGGTTGTAGAGTACACAACGCCGACGTGGTACCCCATCTCACACGCAGGTCAGGCATCTTTGCATTAGAATACGGACGACTGGGAACATGGGATCCGCGCACACACACACACACCAAGGGTAAAGTAACAAAGCGAGTGACCTGGGTATGTAGTGCCAGACTGAAGTGTAATACCCACCTGGTGTAGTACAGAAAATTAGCTCCTTCCATTAATGTCTATTTGTGCAATATTAAACTTTAGTCATCATTTAAGTCATACTTCTCGCCAGCTAAGGAATGTACTTATAGTATCGTGGTTTCCTGTGAAGTTTTAGGGTCTATTTTTGCTATTTCTAGTTAATATAAGCTTTGGGAAGTTTGATACCAGTTGCTCGGCTAGTAAGTCAAATTAAGCCATTTATCGTCGGCCAATGACTGACCACAGTCACCTTCCTAACAGAGGAAGGCAATGGATCACTGAGAGGTGTCGTCGGGAGGGAAATAACTAAGAAGGAAAGTTGTCAGGAAGGAGAGAAGTAACAAGGAGTGGCACTGGGCATACTGCCCTCTAATATACGTGAAGAACCTCCCGGGGGAAATAAACTCCTTCATGCTACTGTTTGACCTTGACGCAATATTTGAGGAAAATAGGACGAGATGAGAACTGCAATATGCAACAGGACTTGGAAAAAGCTACTGTAATTTAATCTCACTAAGTGTAATCTAATGAGGACGGGAACAGGGACAGATCATTGGAGTCATTCCAGATGATTGCGAAACAATTTCTTGAAATGCTACAATGACCTGGCCAGTATTACTGAGCCTGTCGCCTTCAGAAAACAAACAGGCTACAATCCTTCGTAAATATAGTCAACAAATGTACAAATCTTCAGAAATCTGAATATAAATCATTCTAAGCCTTCCGGGTTAGAATGAGAGAATTAAACACACTTATTAGAGCAATAGAGTTAAATATTAAGACACGTGGGAGGTAACAGCGAGGGAGACACGTGGGAGAGGGAGACACATGGGAGGGGAGACACGTGGGAGGGGGAGACACGTGGGAGGGGTAGACACGTGGGAGGGGGAGACACGTGGGAGGGGGAGACACGTGGGAGGGGTAGACACGTGGGAGGGGGAGACACGTGGGAGGGGGAGACACGTGGGAGGGGTAGACACGTGGGAGGGGGAGACACGTGGGAGGGGGAGATACGTGGGAGGGGTAGACACGTGGGAGGGACCCGGAAGCGCTTCAGACTGTTAGAAAAAAAGTTGTGTTATATGTTAAAGTTATGTGTGCCAGTATATAAAACGGTGGAAGGTAACAAGCACTAAGCTAGAGAACACCAGAGTGACCCGAAGCAGACTAGAAGAACATTTAGACCAATTCTCTTGCAAAACGATTTTAACAAAGTTAAATCCTGCTTGACAACCTTTTCGTAATTCTACAATAGGATGACAACCACCACCCACGAGAGCGTGCCTTGGTGGCCAGATTAGATATGCCTCGATTTCCAGAAAGCATTTTATACTGTACAAAGAAATTCTACTTGAGCTAGAGAAGGAGTCTGGGTACTGGGAAGCGTCCACTCGGTAAGGAAGCAAAGGGTTGGATCGGAGACCTCTGAATTTAGAGAGGTTGTGAATAGAGTACCACAAGGGTGGTACGCTACCGCTGTGGTACCAAGGGTGGTACCACAAGAGTACCACAAGGGGTCGGTGCTGGGGGGGCCCATACAATTTCTAACGTATGTCAACGACCTGACAAAGGAAATTATCTCTTTCATATTAATGTTTATAGAAGAGGCGAACGTAATGAGGAGTCGAGGTAGAGACAGAAACACACAGATCTGGACACTCAAAAAGTGGTCTGAAGAATGGCTGCTAAAATTTAACCATCCCAAAAATAAAAATATGCGGATTGGAACAGGAATGAGAGGACCTGTACATCATTATGGGATAAAGGGGGAGATGCATATTATTACATCAGAAAAGGAGAAATACCTGCGAGGAGACATAATTATAAATTTAATACCAGAAGCACATACAAACAGAAGGATGTGAGCAGCAGATGCCTTACTGGTTGCCACGGCCGTGTAGGCTTCAGAAACCTGGACAAAATACCCTTCCGTGCCCTATATAAACACTGTGCGAAACCCCTTCTTGTGTATACTACTAAGGCATGGAACCGTTCCCTAATAAAGGACGGATTAAAACTCGAAAAGTCCAAACACACGCAACAAGACTCATTCCTGAGCTGAAGTACTTGAGCTACTAGGAGTGACTGAGGGAACTGGACCTAATAGGCAGGATATGATAACAAATATAAAATTATAATGATAATTGACGGAGTAGACAACGCAGCATTGTTCAGGACGAGATCACACCCTCGGAAACCTGAGAAAAATGCAGAGATAACAGAAGCGACATTTTCAGTGTTTGAGCCATCAGTAAGGGGAAATAAGAGAAAAACAGAAGTTCTTCTACCTAACTCAATACAAAATTGTATGTATAAATATGATAAAAATGTGAGAAAAAGAGTAGCTGCCTTAATCCTGGCACGTTGACGAGGCTGGGAGCCCATGAACTCGTCCCTGTGAGACTGTCTAGGGGAGGACACACGCCCCCTCGCTCGCTCCCTTAACAAACTGTAGCCTCAGGGACAGTAGGGGCGGGGGGGCCTCACTCTCTCGGGAAAATTAGGCGGTGCAGTGTGTGCTATCAGTAATTGATATTGCAGTTGACTGTTGCTGTCCATCTCACTTCTCCCAGCATGCAATATCGCGTTTATTTAGACAGTGATCGATAGTTATAGCTCTCTCATACCCACAAACCGTTGATGTGTTGTGACTGCCTGTCTGTACGCTTAAGATTGGTCAACAATGATTCCTTGTTGAAACCTGCAATTCGAAAACATCCAGCAATATTATAGTCGTCGATGTTGACTCCCACTCTCCCCACACCACTCTCCCTCACTCTCCCCACACCACTCTCCCTCACTCTCCCCACACCACTCTCCCTCACTCTCCCCACACCACTCTCCCTCACTCTCCCTCACTCTCCCTCACTCTCCCCATCACCCCTTTTCCTTCCACAGCTCTCTCCCTCCACTCCCCCACCTACCACACCACCACTGTCCACCCCCACCTACCACGTCACCACTGTCCACCCCCACCTACCACACCACCACTGTCCACCCCCACCTACCACGTCACCACTGTCCACCCCCACCTACCACACTACCAGTGTCCACCCCCACCTACCACACTACCAGTGTCCACCCCCACCTACCACACCACCAGTGTCCACCCCCACCTACCACACCACCAGTGTCCACCCCCACCTACCACACCACCAGTGTCCACCCCACCTACCACACCACCACTGTCCACCCCCACCTACCACACCACCAGTGTCCACCCCCACCTACCACACTACCACTGTCCACCACCCCCACCTACCACACCACCAGTGTCCACCCCCACCTACCACGTCACCACTGTCCACCCCCACCTACCACACTACCACTGTCCACACCCACCTACCACACCACCAGTGTCCACCCCCACCTACCACACCACCACTGTCCACCCCCACCTACCACACCACCACTGTCCACCCCCACCTACCACGTCACCACTGTCCACCCCCACCTACCACACCACCACTGTCCACCCCCACCTACCACACCACCACTGTCCACCCCCCCCCCCCACCTACCACATCTCTCGCCTCACTCTCCTCTTGGTAAATTCCTCTACATTAACTTGATCGCCTCGGAGATGGGATCACGGCCGCCACTGACGCACCAAACGCGTTCACAGCCGGATAAAGGGATTCCAACTTCTCAAGAAATCCCTGGGAAGAAAGAGGCGGCGACGGTGATCGGGTTTAAAGACGGGAAGATTTAGCGGGGAAGGGGAAGGAGGGGGAAGGTTTGTCGACACCTTAGACAGGAGACAGTGTCGAATGTGCAGTATGGTAATTGTCGAATAACGTGAGAGGGTTTGTATCGAGTACATTGTGGAGACTAGAGTCATGCCGTCTGTGAGTGTGGCAGCCAGCCTTACCCACTAGTTATGGACACTATGTCGAATAAAAAGATATATATTAAGTTTTTTTTTTTACGTTAATGATCGTATAGTTAACTTTCGCATTTGGTAGTCCAAGTAGTCAGTGGTTTGTGTGAAATCTGGTGACGTTCATATGACAGGGTCACCCTGTTCATTAGACCAGTGTTGTTAATCTCAACTTTTAACCATCACAAGTTGTTATTGTATGTTGTTATTGTATGAAAGTATATGATATTGTTAACCATCACGCTATTGAATGTTACCCCGTGTATATGGAGAGAGGATTGGCGAGCAGCGACTCATCACTGGGCTCACAAGCCTCACCAGAAAGTCCCCAGTATTCTTGGTGACTTGATTGATTGATGAAGATTAAGCCACCCAAGAGGTGGCACGGGCACGAATAGCCCGTAATTTGGTGAAATAACCTTGTCAGGTTCTTATAGGCACAGCTGGGGATATGTAGGCCATGAGGTGTACTCTGTTCCTCGTGTTATACGCCCTGAAAGTTGACTTTAATCCTAGATTACATCCAGGTCGGAATTATTCTTGGTGTTTGATCAGTGGGCAGTTGAACAAATCCACAAGAGCCGTGACGAGGGTTCGAACACTTGTTCATTTGATGCATTACGCTATTGTGATTTCTGTGTGTAGTGTAGTGGGCAATTGTCGCGGCCTTAAAAACCCTCCAGAATTTGATTGGCCTTAAGTCCAACACCAAACCCGGGGTCGATGTGATGCTCCTGGGTGAGGGGAGCAGGGTACCTTAGGTGGGGAAAATGAAAGTAGATAGATTCAGAGAAGTGTGTGTATGTGTGTGTGTGTGTGTGTGTGTGCGTGTGTGTGTGTGTGTGTGTGTGTGTGTGTGTGTGTGTGTGTGTGTGTGTGTGTGTGTGTGTGTGTGTGTGTGTGTGTGTGTGTGTGTGTGAGGTGCAGGCTGAGGGGACGGTACGGTGTCGCCGGGTAAATGTAATGTAGTGAGGGGACACAGGAAAGGAATATTTGGTTAAAAATGTCAGGATGAAGTGCAAGATCTCCACAGTGCTTCTTCACAGTCGACGCCTTCTCTGGTGTGTTTATAGAGGTGCCCAAGCATTCCCAGCACCTTCAGTGCGTCCTTAAGCTCCTTCATGTGTGTCTTGTCGAATCTGGAAGTCATCCAATGCCTTCATGGTATATTTTGCTTCTCGTAAGTGTTCACGGCGCCTCTTAGCCGTCCAAGATATGCAAGGCATCTCCCAGGTGCCTATGTGGTATCGCGGGTGCGTACACTGTCTATTTCATGGTGACCTCTCCATGGTGACTGGATGTCTCCCATGCACCCATAGTACGCCCTGGTTATCGTCACCCACTTCCCTGTGTACGGAATGTGTCAAGAGTCCTCATAGGTGTCCCAACAGCTGTTCTCTAGTGGCTAGCCCTGCAGCTGCCACTCTAGTGGCTAGCCCTGCAGCTGGCCTCTAGTGGCTAGCCCTGCAGCTGCCACTCTAGTGGCTAGCCCTGCAGCTGCCCTCTAGTGGCTAGCCCTGCAGCTGGCCTCTAGTGGCTAGCCCTGCAGCTGCCACTCTAGTGGCTACCCCTGCAGCTGGCCTCTAGTGGCTAGCCCTGCAGCTGCCCTCTTGTGGCGAGTACATTCACTTCCCACTGCAGCTCACACAGTGGACTTTATGAGCAGGAAAATGAGGCGCCGTGAGCTGTCATCGCTGATATAATTCGGTAAAAACGAGCTAGATTTACGATGACCCGCGCGACATTATGACTTCTAAATTGCCTTAGCGATTGTCTTGCTCTCCAACGTGCGTTTCAGAAGCTATACAGCTGAAGCAGGTGGGGCTCATGTCTCGCGGGCACTGGGCTCTACCATGTACTGACGAGCCTGGCGCCATTATTCTCTGGCTCCTCCAGAGACTAACTTGCTTAGCTGACTGAATTTGGGGGATCAGTTCCTAAGCCCTTATGTGTGTCGCCCACAGGATGGGTATGGGGTCCGCTACCGCCCACAGGATGGGTATGGGGTCCGCTACCGCCACAGGATGGGTATGGGGGTCCACTACCGCCCACAGGATGGGTATGGGGTCCGCTACCGCCCACAGGATGGGTATGGGGGTCCACTACCGCCCACAGAATGGGTATGGGGTCCGCTACCGCCAACAGGATGGGTATGGGGGTCCACTACCGCCCACAGAATGGGTATGGGGTCCGCTACCGCCCACAGGATGGGTATGGGGTCCGCTACCGCCCACAGGATGGGTATGGGGTCTGCTACCGCTCACAAGATGGGTATGTGGTCCGGTACTGCCCTCAGGATGAGTATGGGGTCTGCAACTGCACTCAGGATGAGTATGGGTCCGCAACTGCCCCAGGATGAGTATGGGGTCCGCAACTGCCCTCAGGATGAGTATGGGGTCCGCAACTACCCTCAGGATGAGTATGGGGTCCACTATCGCCCTCAGGATGAGTATGGGGTCCACTACCGCCCTCAGGATGAGTATGGGGTCCACTACCGCCCTCAGGATGAGTATGGGGTCCGCTACCGCCAACAGGATGGGTATGGGGTCCACTACCGACCTCAGCATGGGTATGGAGTGCATATTAAATGAACTAAACTGAACTCAGCGGATGGCAATGAACGCCGCTGTGCCATCTGGTGGCCGAGATAATCATGCGTGGATTAGCTCCTGTGTTGCCATATGGTATTCCTTGTATTGAATACAGTACGATTTAGAGATGTTGCCAATTCGTGGTGCTACATAATTGTATTTCCATTAGTTTAATAATGTCAGTTCAGGATACAGGAATAATTTACTTGATTTCAAGCCTTTATAATATTTTGATTAAACTGTTTACTACCAATAAAGTTCTGGAAATAGTGTGTGGTTTACGTATTATTAAGTTTTAGCTGTGTGTTTCTGAACGAGTCTTAAGTTATAATGTATATATTGTTTTGCTATGAACATAACCACGGGTGAGTATAGCTTGAGTTACCACATCCCTATATGTGTATTTATACCTCAATAAACGTATTTAAACTTGAATATGCCTACCATTCACTGATGACACATTGAGAAAATTTATAATTATATCTCCATCTTATACGAGGGTTATGTCTTTTCTCTTTGTTTCTCGGTTTGTTTCTCTTTGTCCTTTTACTGACCCTCTTAATTGTGTTTCTTTTTCCCTACATGTAAATTTTCCAGCACATCTTCTATGTCGTGATCATGTCTACCTGAGACCTCTTTTCCCCCAGAAAAGTGAGATTTAACTCCTTTTGCTTATCCCAGTAGTTCAGAAGATTTAAAGAAGTAAGAAGTTGATGCTATCCGGTGGCTGGACGGGAGCCGGTGGCTGAGCGAACAGAACACTGCACGCGTGATCCTGTGGTCTCGGGTTCGATCCCGGGCGCCGGCGAGAAACAATGGGCCGAGTTTCTTTCACCCTGATGCCCCTGTACCCAAACAGTAAATAGGTACCTGGGAGTTAGTCAGCTGTCACGGGCTGCTTCCTGGGGGGGGATGGAAGCCTGGTCGAAGACCGGGCCGCGGGGACACTAAGCCCGAAATCATCTCAAGATATCCTGTTAGAGCCGCGAGCCACAATATAAGTCTTACATGTGTCAAAGAAGCGTTAAGGCACTTCTGAAGCTCTCCTTGTAGGTGGAGCCCGAATGATCTCACTGGAAGTTTAACTGCTCATGGGAGCCTCAGGTCATAGTTTCGGTGTGATATCCAAAATAAAATCCGTTTCCCCTTCCGACTCTAAGGGCTGATTCCCATTGAGATGGCAGATATCAGAGGCTTCCCTTCTCCTAGTGCTATCCTCAGAACATTACATTTATATGGGTTGAACTCCATTAAGCGTTCGAGAGAGAGAGAGAGAGAAAGAGAGAGAGACGAGAGAGATGAGAGAGAGAGGGAGAGAGAGAGAGAGGAGAGAGAGAGAGAGAGAGAGAGAGAGAACTCACTAAGCTGTGCTGCGGGGTTAGCTTTGGCTCTTGGTCTTTTTGATCTCTTTTTTATTGTGTGTGTGGGGGGGGGGAGGGAGGGGGGAAGAGTAAATATACTTGCAAGATGATGACCGCGGTTAGTACATACGTGTTTAAGACCTGTATACGGGGACACACGTGTGCTGAGTGTGTCCAGGAGTGGGAGCTACATCCACGCTCACGTACTAATGGCTTGCACGTGTCTTGGTT
>WNGS01004692.1:0-23253 GCA_020271785.1 Procambarus virginalis
GTGATCATGTCCCCCCTAACTCTTCTCTCTTCCAACGAAGTGAGGTTTAATTCCTCAGTCCGCTCCTCGTAGAACTCATATACAAATCAGCTCGAAGGTAACTAGTTCTGGAAAAAATGGAAACAAACAAGAGACAAGGATGTTGGCCTCACCATCATGTAAAGCAATTCATCATACATGTTCAGTGTATGGGATATTAATAAAACTAAATTCGCAGTATAATAAGGAAACAAACATAAGAGAACCATGGTTCCAAAGAGAGCCATGGAACCCAAGAGAACCATAGCCCAAAAGAACCATGGTTCACAAGAGAACCATGGTTCACAAAAGAACCATCTTCACAAGAGAACCATGGTATCTTTAACAGTAAATGGTTTATCGTGAGATCGCTATGAACATTCAAATTTGGAAGATTTAAACTGCATCTAATTATCTTTATTTGAATAAGAACTGATTGATTGGAGCTGACTCTAATTCATGTATGAATTAGTTACTTACATAACAACACAAATGCCAGGATATATTTCCTTCATTCTGATGCTCACTGCCTTCCGCTTTTACGAGGTAATTCAACGTTTAGAGGTGCACGAAAAGCAGGACACAGACAGAATCCTTCATTCAATGACAAAAATCACATAGAAGTGAAAATAAAGGAGAAATGTACTGCACAAACGTTTCCGTGCTTTATGTGGTGGCAACATGAGACAGCTATCTTGTATGTTATTATGATTATTAGTTTTCCTTTCTTGACCTTTATACAATTGTTAACAATTTAAACGGAGTAAAATATTATATATTAACTAAATCGGGTCGATGTAACAAAGTTTCCGTCGCCCGTTTGTACAGACTGGAGACCAGAGCTAGAGGCTAGCCTCATTAAATTTGCAGGAGTAATTGTGTCTTGTATCAAGACTATTACAGGCAGGATGGAATGTGAGGGTGAGACAGGAAGGTGTGTAAGGTGAGAGGAATGTGTGGGGAGAGACAGGAGAGGTGTGTGGGGAGAAGAGGTGTGAGGGGAAAGACGGGAAGGTGTGTGAGGTGAGAACAGGGAAGGTGTGTGAGGGGAGCGGGAAGTGAGGAGAACAAGGAACGGGTGTGTTAGTGTGAGAGACAGGGAAAGGTGTGTGAGTGGAGAGACAGGGAGGGTGTGTTAGGGTGAGAGACAGGGAAGGTGTGTGATGGGGGAGACAGGGAAGGTGTGTGAGGGAGAGACAGGGAAGGTGTGTGAGGGGAGGACGGACAGGGGAAGGTGTGGTGAGGGGAGAGACGGAGTGTAGGGAAGGAGGTGTGTGAGGGGAGAAACAAGGAGTGTGTGAGGTAGAGAGACAGGGAAGGTGGTTGTGAGAAGAGGGTGAATAGGGACAGCGAAGGACGTGTGAGGGGGAGAGACAGAGAAGGTGGGTGAGGTGAGAGACAGAGAAGGTGGTGTGAGGCTGAGACACGGGAAGGTGTGTGAGGGGAGCGACAGGAAGGTGTTTGTGATGGCAGGTGTGTGGGTGGAAATTTTGAGGGTTGTGAGGGGGAGAATTGGTGAGGGTGTGAAGATGTTACCCCCCAGTGGACACTAACAGTGTGTATCTAAGATAGTTACATTGATAAAGGGAGGCAGAGAGAGCGAGCGTCTGTGAAAGATACAGAAAGAGTGACTGGAGGAAGATGTGTGTGTGTGTGTGTGTGTAGTGCACACCTGGCTCCGGGTTTATCCGGGCACCGCCGGGTATTGCTCCGGGTTTACCCGGGCACTGCCGGGTATTCCATCTATTATCTATATATATCCGAAGCTAAACACCATATGGACAATTGACAATAATTCTACGGAGTTTGTTCTTCACTTTTCACCGATCACTTCATATTTCCAATGCTTTTACTTATGCTCAAGTGTTCTGAACTGTAGAGAGGAAAGAGCAATAAACTACTAATAAGTGAGACATACAAAGAACACCTCCGTATCGTAGGCAAGATAAACGCCATTCCCAAGCGTGGGTGTGAGTGTGGAGACCTGCTAATGCACATTTGAGTGCCAACATACCTCTATAATCACTTTACACCTCATATGATCATTGACGCCACTGCGTTATAATGCTCTCTAAGTCCCCATGGTCATAAAGGTTTATAATTATTATCCTATAAAACCATCTAGCTTGTTGTCCATAACGATGCAGGTAAGTGTGTCATTACGTGCGCCACGTGCTCGTTAAACGCAATATAGCACCCAGTTAAGTGTGCAGAGTCAATTAACAACAAAAAATATATTGCAAAATCCTAATATCATGCGCGAGTTAACTGGCAATCAAATTGGCTGCCTCATGATGTCGACGTTACAGTTCCTATCAGCGGGATAAACAAATTGCCAGTTCCCAATCATGGACAAAAGTTTAATCACCGGCTTATATACACAGACCGAGAACAGTTAGGGCAAATTGCCGTTTAATCTCCGCTATTGAGTGCTAATCAGGGACATCGTGCCGTGTTTGATTAATACGGGATTACGTCAGCAAAACACTTGTAAAAAACGGTTGCAAAGATTAATGTTTAATCGTTAATCGCTGATTCCGGCTACATACTATAGTAGGCTTTTATGTCCGACGTATAACAGAGGCAAATGTAAAGTAAGAATGTTTAGTTTATATTTACAAACTAAACATCTTTTACTCTATATTTGTAAACTCAGAGCTGGCGCCTCTGAGGACTCACGAGCTACATTCTGTCTCCAGAGGGCGGGAGGTAGACCGCCAGGTGACAGTCTGTGACACCGTCACCCTTCCACTCCTGTGATCGTCGGGACACTCACCTGTCAACCTGCCACTCCTGTGATCGCCGGGACACTCACCAGGTCACTCTGCCACTCCTGTGATCGCCGGGACACTCACCACGTCACCCTGCCACTCCTGTGATCGTCGGGACACTCACCTGGTCACCCTGCCACTCCTGTGATCGTCGGGACACTCACCTGGTCACCCTGCCACTCCTGTGATCGTCGGGACACTCACCTGGTCACCCTGCCACTCCTGTGATCGTCGGGACACTCACCTGGTCACCCTGCCACTCCTGTGATCGTCGGGACACTCACCAGGTCACCCTGCCACTCCTGTGATCGTCGGGACACTCACCTGGTCACCCTGCCACTCCTGTGATCGTCGGGACACTCACCTGGTCACCCTGCCACTCCCGTGATCGTCGGGACACTCACCTGGTCACCCTGCCACTCCTGTGATCGTCGGGACACTCACCTGGTCACCCTGCCACTCCCGTGATCGTCGGGACACTCACCTGGTCACCCTGCCACTCCTGTGATCGTCGGGACACTCGCCTGCTTCAGTAGTCCTCTCAAGCATGAGGCTACGTTCCCAGATTTCATATAATTTTTCATCCTGCACTCAGTGGCTAATACACCTGGTACACATAGTACTAGTACTATGATAGTCTGGTACACATAGTACTAGTATTATGAATGTTCACGTAAACACTGTGTTTAAAATAAAATAAAAACTTTTACTGACGAAAGAGAAATACAAATTTTAAATAACTTGTCTTGGGCGCCTGTATCATATCTACTGTCAATAGTCTACTCTCGACCTTCAATAATACTAAAGTTTCTAAATTTTAAATAATATAACTTTAACACTCAGGTAAAATTCTAGTCAAATAGTTGAATTTAAAATTTATCTTAGTCAATATTGTGAAATATTTAGTGATGGTACTGATCATTCACCAAAAGCTGAGGCTTTACTTATCATACTACAATATTTAACCCCTCAAGCACATGAACGTGTAATTGCCCTAATCATTTACATGTATAGTCTCAATACCTTCTATAACATGAATACATATGCAAATAATAATACAATTCCAATAGGTTCCCTTGAGAACGCCTAGTCAATAAAAGGGAAGAGGAGGGCTGATTACTTAGCTAGAAACCAATGAGATCTTCTGTGGCGCGTAGCTCCCATGTGTAGCCACCACACATGCCGCCCCGCCTCCCTCAGTTGTACTGTGAGGTAGATAGTTATCAGCCAATGTAGACATACACGTGTAGTCCCACACGACCTGTCTACCATCCCTCCATGGCTGCTGGGTGACTATCTGGCCGTTTATGACTGTCATCAGGTCTGCACAACTGAGGTTCCCTTTGTGCTGGATACCCAGCTGTAACTAAACTTCTCTTGATGATGTCACTGTCTGCGTCATGTCTGGCAATCTTTCCCTGTGACTTACAACAGATGAGACCATGGCTGCCATATTGCCGGCTCCCCCCCCCCCATATTGGGGGGAGCCGGTCGGCCGAGCGGACAGCACACTGGACTTGTGATCCTGTGGTCCTAGGTTCGATCCCAGGCGCCGGCGAGAAACAATGGGCAGAGTTTCTTTCACCATGTGCCCCTGTTACCTAGCAGTAAAATAGGTACCTGAGTGTTAGTCAGCTGTCACAGGCTGCTTCCTGGGGGTGGAGGCCTGGTCGAGGACCGGGCCGCAGGGACACTAAAGCCCCGAAATCATCTCAAGATAACCTTGGTCCGCCCGCTCATAGCCGCAGATACACCGGTGTTCGGTGGAGATAGGGGGGGGGGGATGGCAAGGCGCAGACCAATACTTAAGGCCCGATGGTCCAGGCATCCAGTGCCTGTGGGTGAGATGAGAGGGTGTGAACAATCCTGAACAATCCCAAGGCGGGAGACATATGGGAATAAGGAAGAAGCATAAGAATAAGAAAAAAGTATATGAATAAAGAAAACGTGAGAGCATAAGGAAGCAGTATGAGAATAAGGAAAAAGTCTGAGAATAAGAAATAAGTATGGGAATAAGGATGAAGTATGGGAATAAGGAAGAAGTATGGGAATAAGGAAGAAGTATGGGAATAAGAAAGAAGTATGAGAATAAGGAAGAAGTATGGGAATAAGGAAGAATTATGATAATAAGGAAAAAGTATGAGAATAAGGAAGATGTATGAGAATAAGGAAGCAGTATGGAAATAAGGAAAAAATATATGAATTAGGAAGAAGTATGTGAATAAGGAATAAGTATGGGAATAAGGAAGAAGTTTGAGAACAAAGAAGAAGTATGGGGAAGCTGGAGAAAGCTTCAAAGCTGGAGAAATTTCTGACCTGGAGAGCGTACAGAGGTTCTTTATTGCTAGAATCCACTCAGTAAAACATCTAAACTATTGGGACCGACTAAAGTGCCTAAATCTGTACTCCCTTGAGCGCAGGCGGGAGAGATACATAATAATTTACACGTGGAAAATATTAGAGGGTCTGGTCCCAAACCTGCACACAGAAATAACATCACATAAGACCAGAAGACATGGCAGGATGTGCAGAATACCCCGTTGAAAAGCAGAGGTGCAACAGGTACTCTGAGAGAGAACTATCAACATCAGAGGCCCGAGACTGTTCAACACGCTTCCTCTACACATACGGGACATAACTGGCAAACTCCTCACAGTGTTCAAAAGAGAACTGGATAAGCACCTCCAAAGGATACCTGATCAACCAGGCTGTGACTCATACGTCAGGCTGCGAGCAGCCGAGTCAAACAGCCTGGTTGATCAGTCCAGCAACCAGGAGGCCTGGTCGACGACCGGGCCGCGGGGACGCTAAGCCCCGGAAGCACCTCAAGGTAACCTCAAGGTATGGGAATTAAGAACAATTACGAGAATAAGGAAAAATTATGAAAATAATGAAGAAGTATGGTAATAAAGAATAAGTATGAGAATAAGGAAGAAGTTTGCGAATAAGGAAGAAATATGAAAATAAGGAAGAATTATGGGAATGAGGAAAAAGTATGAGAATACGAAAGAAGTATTGAAATAAGGACGAAGTATGAGAATAAGGAAGAAGTATAAGAACATAGACCTCTATGCAACAGCAACAAACACATTGTACAAAAATTACAACAGTTCAAAATGAACATATATTTACCACTATTTAATCATTTTTAGTGTTTTGTCCTGAGGCTTGACATCTCTTTTTGATGACAATTTTTGTTATGTCTTGCTGAAATGTCTGTACAGTTCTAACTTTGATCAGAAATGACATGTGTTGATCAATCAGCCTTTTTTTCAGGGAAATTTTTGTGGATTTCATGAAGAAAAAAAACTGTTTTTTGAAATATAAATCTGACTGAAAATAAAAACATAAAATTACAAATATAATCACAGGTTAATAAACTGAAACGAGATTTAGGCCAGCTTAACAGTTAACGTCATGTCTATTTTTAGAAGTTTTAACTCGCTTGCCTCACAGCTGCATTCATGTTTCTTCTGTGCTTTATAAATCTATTTAAAGGTGATAGTTTAAATGATAAAAACTGCAATTTTGGCTGTTAAATGAGCAAATTACAGTATCCTTTGTGCAGGCCGCAGTTGTGCTTGCAAAGGGCCGCAGGTGTGCTTGCAAAGGGCCACATGTTTGACATGCCTGACTACTGTGCAAGATAATATCCAGTCCTCCTGGCATGTATTCAAGAACAGAAACAGTTAACTAACATGGGTGAGATAATATAATTAAATGAAAATATAAGGGTTTCACCTCTTGTCGAATTACAGGGACCCATAATCACGAAGAAGAAAATATAAAGCATTCTGAAAATATCTTTCAGATTCTTTCTGAACACTTGTTGAGTTTTCTTCTCCTACCAACTTTCTTTTTCATTATCATACATAACTTAGTTATCATTAGAAATATGTTTAACAGAATCTACCCTCCACAACCTAGTTGAAAGATAACAATCATATAATTGTGGTAGCCAACACGTCTTTATAGTAGTTTCTACAATGTAAGCCACCAGACTAGAAGCCTCTAAGTATGATTGATATTTGTTAGAAAACAAGACTCAAATAGTCCAGTTTAAGTCGAAACTTATTTTTCATTCACAATAAATATCGGAAAAAGTAGGTTTGAATATTATTAATTATATATCCAAAAACTTCACCAAATATCAGAAAAGTATGGCATAAACGCTACAATTAATCACAATCAGAAACACATACCTGAATAATTAAGTATATATACTTAAAGATCATTAGAAAGTAACAAATTAATTTCTAACACAGATTCAGTTAATCTCATTAATAAGTGTACATGTATATATTACTCTGCACTGGCTTCAAATGAGTAAGAAGAACTAGGCTTATAGGTGAGTTACATCATTTTTTGGTTAAACGACTCTGAGCCCTACGAGATACTCATGCCTGTGCCACCTCTTGTGGTGGCTTAATCTTCATCAATCAATCAATCGACTCTGAGGGACAGTTCAGAGCACCTGTCTGTGCCATCAGGTCTGACTCTCTCACCCAAACAGAGAATCACTCTTCATGTTTAATATATCTTACCAATTGAACTAACTTTATTGCATTTGGTATGACGTAAAAAATAATTAAAACTCTGTTTACAGGCAAAATGTAGCGAATCTTAAGAAGGGAAGGAAACTATCACGAGAAAGCGCTAAGCCATTACATCTTTACAACACTAGGAAGGGATCAATACAAGGATTTAGGATGGGAAAATTATTGACATCTTCAAAGTCAATTATTATCTTAAGTTCAATAGATAGAACACTACTTCACAGCGCGGTGTAGTTCAGCGACGAGGCAGTTGAGAACTTTAACGCCCCCAACGCTGCTTACCTCGCCGGGAAAGAAATTCCTAGACCCTTAATAATATGCAAACAAACATTCATGTACAAGAAACCTAAATATAAATAATGAAGCACAATTATGACCTTTACACAGAACAAACATGACCCACAGGTATCAAGCAGCAGCCCATTGCTAAAACAAAAACAAAGTTCGCAACTTATAGGTCAAATGCTGACTACAAAATCTCTACGTAAATCAATACTTGGACTTGTAGCCCCCCCCCCCCCTAGCCAGGTTCGAGGGTATAACTCAAGACATGCTTCGCTTCCCTTCAGCCCGTAGTGTAAACACTCCCTAAATCATCTTAACCAAAACACCTCACCTAACCTTACCAAGACCTAACTATACATAAACCCATAATATATAATATTATTAATTTACATTTCAGATTTTTTTTTTATTATGCTATACAGTAAGTTTATCCTATCAATTTGCTTAATAATATTATTATATAAGCATAATATTATTAAATTACATTTCAGAATTTTTTTTGTTTTATTATGCTATACAGTAAGTTTATCCTATCAATTTGCTGCCTAGTGAATAAATAAGTAACAAATTTAGCTTAGTGAAAACAAAGTCAGTATATGATTTATTGCTTTGGATGAGGATATTTTGCATAATCATGTTGGCTATCGTGAGAAAGATATGTAGTCGGATAATTTTTTTGCCCATTCATTGCTTTTGCAAAAGCAAACTGTTCCTCACTTATATAACCTCTTTTCTCCACGTTGACTAGCAGTGTGAGATTAATTGACAACACTTCGTGAAATCAATCACATACATTATAAAAAACACTCTGTGCCCCAGCCCTACATTTCCTAAAAAAAAATACTATTTGTTGTCCCCTAACTTCCCTTGCCTCTTCAGGGGGCGGGGGTTATAGGGTGTTTATGTAGCTTCAGGGCACCAATCCCTCCAGCCACTGGGCATGGCGAGAAGGCACCCCCTAAGCATACCTAATTCCCTAACAAACACAAACTAAAATACACATAAATGGCAGATCTCATCACAACCCACAAGAGTTAAGAATTTAAGTCTTCCGTAGCTTCTCTGCTCCCCCTCCCTTTGTGGCCCATTGTCGTCGTGAGGAGGCTTGATGGGCGGCTGCCGGGGTGTGGTGCTCTGTGAGACAGTCCTCTGTCCTTTTGAAGCGTTATGCTCCTGCTGCCTTCTTCACTAATTGTGCTGGATGCTATTTCCTCTTCCTTATGTTTCATTTTTCCTCCCCGCTCTTCTCCTTTCTCATTATCATTTCCCACTAACTTTTTGGATATTCTTGTTTAATCTTTCGGACATCTTCTGTTTTGACGCCCTTGTGTTTGAGGATGCCCACTCTCCCAAACGTAAAACTGCGTTACCCGCCGTTTCGAGCGACGGGACGCTTTTATTGTCAGTTCTCGCTTTCATTGCTGAACCCGATCTCGATTATTCTTAAGGTGGCGATTGCGGGGCATTAACTCACGATGCACCCCTGGGGGGCCCTGTCTTGTCGGGTGTCCTATCCATTTAATTGTGGCACCATGGTGGGTATGAAGGCTTATCTGTGCATGAAATTATTACCTGCTCGTTTATATGCCGATGAATGATCCCTGTCTCAGCTCGTGGGGTTGGCGACCAGACCCCGAGTCAGTGTTGGAACACCAGGCTTTGTAGCCTCTGCTATAGTGGGCCCAGACCAGGCTGCTTCTTTGACCCTCCTGACTACCCCCCTCCGCTCCCCTCCCTCCTCTGTGGTACTATTGAGCACCAAGCTCCAGTGAAGATTATCTCATCATCTGGCATGGCTCCTTCTCTCCTTGTGACGACTGCGCATTTTACCCTTCCCCCCTCTCTAACTGGGAGTGCTCGGCGCCGACTGCCTCCCACTTCTGCAGACACACTTGCATGATTCCTTCCAGTTCTAATATGTTCCAAGCCTTGTTTGGTCCTGCTACATGTACTAAGTACTTTGATCTCAACCTTCTGGATTCTACGCATCCTGATGATTTCTCCCTCCATAAACTCTTCGTTGATTCGGTGGATAACCTTGTTACTTTTAATCCCACCCATGCTGGTACACGTATCATTGCTGCTCCTTCTCAAGAAGCAGCTGGCCACTTAGCCTCGTTGTTCAGCATTGGGGAGATCTCTGTTAGGATCTCCAAAAAGGCCCGGTGAAATGCCAGGATCGGCACTGTAATCCTCCCGCACCATGTTGCGACTGGTGTTCGCGACCTGAAAGACTGCCAGGAGTAAATTAAACATATGCTTGAAGCCAAAGCCATTCTGTCCTCCAGGTTGATATGTTCACTCGACCCCCATCGTGGTTGTCGCCGTCATCTTTAAGATCACGTTTGCTTACGGGCTATTCATGCCCCATGCCACCTCTTGGGTGGCTTAATCTTCATTACTCAATCAATCACGTTTGATATTAGGTCACTTCCGCTTTCTATCATTTTGCTGGTGCCAGATGCTCTGTTCAGGAGTACATTCCCTCTCCAAGACTTTGCATTAGGTGCTGGAAATTTGGGCATGGTGCCCTCAAATGCACGAGTTCAGTGTCTCTGCCTTGAGTGGAGACCCGCATCACTCTAAGATAGAGTGGTCTTCTTCCCAGGCTTACTGCATCAATTGCGGTGATGCCCATCATACCTTCTCCCGTGTGTGTGTGCACTACAAATTTGAGGAAGCTATCCTCAATTTGAAACACTGGGATCATTTATATTTAACTGAGGCGTGACGCCAAGTCTGCTGTCTTCCCTCATGCGCTCAACCCGTCCTCTTAAAAAGAACGTCACTTTTGGCTCGTATGCGCGATATGGCCAAATTTGGACGTAATTTGAAATGAAATCGACTCACAAAAGTGACGTTCTGTTTCGTTTTCTATTTGAGTCGTCCGGCGTACGCGCAGAGGTTATGAGAGGACACTTTAAATTCACGTTTTTCATAACGTTTTGAAACTTTATGAGAATTTCCTGCCCACCTAACCTATCAGAGGACCCTTAACTTACTGTTGTTGAAAAAAAAAAATCCCAAATTTATTTTCTTTTTTTTTTCATTTTCAAATTACGTCCAAATTCGGCCATACGGGCAAACGGCCAAAAGCGACGTTCTTTTTAAGAGGACAGGTTGCATGCGCTTGCATGTCTTATGCTTGAGTGGTGCGTTCCACTTCTTCTCGCCATCCTCTCCTTCCTCAGACCCACAAACTCTGAGGAAGGTCCATTCCAGGCCCTGGACCTGGACACATTTGTTACATATCCCTAGTTATGGATTCTCACAATATTTAATGTAAAATAAATTATTGAACATAATTTCTTCATATATATATATGTGTTTGCTTTTTTGTAATGTGTAGGAGGACATAGCAGCATAGGTTGGACCAAGGAGCGGGCTTGCTTATTACCCTGTTTACCTGAACATTCCTGATCAGCTTCTGGACGAGGAAATTGGACGTGTTCATTTGTGGAGTTGCCAGATGTTACCTATTCAATAATTCATACTTAAGTATTCACCTTATATAAATTTATTGCATTTTAATTTATGTCATTTGCACGTTGCAATTTATATTTTATTTCATCTTATGTTTGTCTTAGCACGATTACGTTTTCTCATTTAATTATTTAGGATTTATATAAAGTACTTGCTTGCCATCCCTGGAGGTAGTGGGGAGTGTGGGCTGTGTGTCATGAACTCAGGTAATAGTTGAGAGACCAACACCGGGGGAAAATCGTTGTGATAAGTCATCTATTCTGTTCTGTTTTATTGTTCTGTAGGATAGATTTATTATATGTGGAGATTTTCTTATGTATTTAAAGCCAGTTAATTCTCTCGTGTTTTTGAAGTGAAATCACTTTTGTGTAAGATTGAAAAACGTGCATAATAATTTTTGTGTTTATTAATTATATTATATATATATATTTTATTATGAACATGTTTATTTCACCCGATCTTTTAAATTCATATTTCTGTCCTACATAGGGGCACTCTGGTGTGACTTTTGTTTAAAGATAGTGAACTTACCCTAGACTAGAATTGATATCACTATCCAGTGTCACACGAGCTGTACGAACAAGCTAGGTAACAACACTCACCACCACCTCACCTGCTCCTTTATGGTCTCACCCGGAAGATACTCCTCCTGGTTCGCCGTCTGGTGTTTCCCGCCTTCCTTCCCAGTCTCCCCTGTCTCCTGAGTCCTCTTTTTCCTTTTCCCTCCTATCCTTTTCCCAATGCCCTCCCCTCTATCTTTTTGCCCTAAATGCCGCCTGTCTGTCCAGGCTGTTCTCCATCCTCCTCCTAGTGATCTTCACGTTAATCACTCCCGTTCTCCTTCTCCTGTTGAGATTATGGAGGCTGTTGCTCAGTACGTTTTTGCTGGTTCATCTGTCTCTTTCAGCCAAAAAGCCTGGCTCCTCTCCTTCTTTCCCGGCGGGAAAGAAAGCATCAATTTCTTTCCCTCCTCCCGACTCCGCCTCTGTCCCTACATCCCCTCCCATTTCAATGGTCGAGCTCCCTGTCCC
Organism: Procambarus virginalis; assembly: GCA_020271785.1. Lineage (NCBI taxonomy): Eukaryota > Metazoa > Arthropoda > Malacostraca > Decapoda > Cambaridae > Procambarus > Procambarus virginalis. The sequence goes on from WNGS01004692.1 coordinate 12,145, forward strand.
AGCTATGGAGGTTCCCTTCGTACTTATTTCCCTCTCGGTTGTTGCCCTTGATGAGGTGGGCTCTCCTGTTTCTGTCCCCCTTCCCCCCCCCCTCCCCTTGACCGCCCCTCTCCAATACCACATCCTTTTCTAGACTCTGTCCGTCCTCCCACTCCCTTGACTCCTTCGTCTTTGCTGGCTTTACCTATGCCCCATAACCCGGATTTCACTGATCCTGCTTCAGATCTTATTTAGTATACTGTGTTCTTCTTTTTTTGTTTTTTCCTTGTTCTGTTTATGGTCTCTCTTTTTGACAATGTCTATTCATCAATGAAATATTCTTCTCTTTCGGTTCGTGTTACCAATATTTCCCCTTGTGTCGTTCCGTCCTTGCCCCAGTGGAGGATCCCTCTTCCTAAGTTTTGTAAAACTTTGACTCACGTGACTAGAGCTTTTACTCCTCCTACAGTTCTGAAACGCTTTTTCCTTGAACACTTTTCTTCACACTCCCACTCCATTACCGTCTTCACCGATGGGTCTAAGTTTGCAGACGGTGTAGGCTACGCTGTTGTTTTTCCTGACCACAGGAAAAACTATGTGTCGCCTGCCTCCAGATACTAGCATCTTCACGGTAGAACATTATGCTATTTTGTATGGCCTTCGTCAAATGTTTTCTTGCTGTCAATCCTCCTTTGTTGTTGTAGTAGACTCTTGCAGGGCCATCATGGCTCTGGAGTCCTTTAATCCAGTCCATCCTGTAGTAGTAGTCGAAATTCAACATTGGCTGTTTCTTATCTCCAACAGATGGACAGTGAAGTGTTGCTGGGTTTTCAGCCATATTGGTGTATCCTTAAATGAGCGTGCGGACGCTGCCGCTGAGGAAGCTATCCGCACTTGTCCCATCTCCAGTAAAGGTGCTCCTTATTCAGACTTCTACCCAGTTATTCATTGGCCAATCCTTGCCGTTGGCAGGGTCGTTGGTCTTCTTTTACTGGTAATAAACTGCTTGCTCTTAAGAGTAGTGTCCTCATGGCCTTCGAGCTACCACTGTAACCGACAGTGGGAAACGGCTCTGGGGAGGTTATGTGTTGGCAATACACGTCTAACTCTGGGCACTTTATAGAGGGGCCGCCCTGCTCCTTATTGTCCAAACTGCAGTGTCCCTCTTACGGTCGTGCAAATCCTTGTTGAATGTTGGGATTTCCAAAATGTGAGTGTGACTTGCTTTCCGACCGTCCCTCGCGGTCACTTGTCCGACCGATAGAATTCTTTGTGAATCTGACACCTTTGATATCGTTCACTTTATGCGCTTTTGATCTCGTATTGACATCCTTAGTGATATTTAGCGTCCTATGAATATTCCACATATTTAATGGTGTTACATAGCCTTCCTGGCTTGGTGCCTTCTTTTGATAATTACTTACTAGCGTCTTCGCTCCCAAACAAGATGTATCTTGATCCCTTAACCTTTGCAGGACGTTCTAGGCATTGTGAAATATATGAAGACCATTCGTACACAGCTCTGGGCGCTCTCCAAAAACATATAATCAAACAAATTCATATATATATGTAGCCTCGTAACGGATGGTAGATTAGTTTTAATGTGGATGATTATGGAGGATTGGTTGGTTGTTGAGGTTTGGATGATTATAAACGTTAGTATGGTGTTAAAAGTTTGGATGATTGAAGAAGTGCTGTTCGTTGTTGAGGAGAGGAATGTGGATGATTGAACAGGTGCAAATAGTTGCAGAGTTTTGGATGGTTGTAGATGTGCTGATGGGTGCAGTGGTATGGATAATTGTAGGGGTGCTGATAGTTGTATGGTTAAGGAGTGCATGGCTGCGGCTGTGTATATGGTTTAAAAGATGTGAATAGTTACAGGGATGCAGGTGGATTTAGCGACGGTGATTGTTAAAGGGGAGTAAATGGTTAACACTTAATGAATGGTTGTTGAAGATAAAATGCTTGTAGTTGTCTGGATGGCTGTCGATCTGTGAATACCTGTCACGAACGATGGTTGTAATGAAGTTATGAAAGTATGTTTAGAATGGTTTTGACCACAACGAAACCATATTAGACGTCTGTCTAGATCCGGGTTCAGCATTTAACTGCGTCAATCATACAGCACTAGTACTGGAGTTTAATATATTGCGAATCAATTGTAGGTGAAATTAGCGCCTGAATCATTTTATGTCCTAAGGTGATTAAGGGCGTCACTTGAGAACCAGAGAACACTGTATCCTTCTGTAACGAGGTATTAAATCAATAACACCAACTCGTTCGCTTGATTTCATGATACATGATTGTGACCTTCATGTATCACGGGTAAAGACTGTGACCTTCATGTATCACAGGTAAAGACTGTGACCTTAACGTCACAGTCAATTCAAAATTAAACAAATTTATCAGATGATTTGCAACTAATAGTCTTTACATTTACTTTAGCAAAACTTTTGCAATATTCAGCTCACAGGCGGAACAATTTTCCCGGGAAGTCCATTAATTATAATGTCCTCGAGATAATTTTCCCGTGTAGTTTGTGACCAACAATTGAATTGAAATTCTCATTTGAACATCTGTCACTTATTATTTCCCCTTGAAACATCTTCAATGTACATATGTCTCTGTACAATGCACATGTTGATTATTAAAATAAGAAAAGAAATTATGTGTCAGAAAGTTAGTAGACTGGTAATAATCCGCCACTCTCGGGCCCGCTGCAGATAACGACCAAATTAGCTGATTATGACACAGCCTGAAATTAAACATTCACTTTTGGATTGAATAGGTTGTTGTAGAGAGAGCAGCGACCCAGCGACCAAATGACTAATTAGAGCCGTTTGCTGAATGATATTGGAATAATTATCCCGCTTGACAGCTCTGGTGTCAACGTCATCTATGCCAGGCACACTTTGGCCACTATCCACATCTTATAGCTATCCACACACAACTATCCACACACAGGGAGCCGGTCAGCCGAGCGGACAGCACGCTGGACTTGTGATCCTGTGGTCCTGGGTTCGATCCCAGGCGCCGGTGAGAAACAATGGGCAGAGTTTCTTTCACCCTATGCCCCTGTTACCTAGCAGTAAAATAGGTACCTGAGTGTTAGTCAGCTGTCACGGGTTGCTTCCTGGGGGTGGAGGCCTGGTCGAGGACCGGGCCGCGGGGACACTAAAAAAAGCTCCGAAACCATCTCAAGATAACCTCAAGTTATGACACCTGTACAACTATCCATGGTGCTACATAGACTCCCCAGCTTGATAACTTCTTTTAATAATTACCTACTCTACAGCTATCCACACACAACTGTTCACACCTCAACACCTATCCACGCATAACAATCCCACACCTCTACAACCATTAATTCACAACTATCCCACACCTCTACAGCCATTAATTCACAACTATCCCACACCTCAACCAAACTATTTAAACTCTACAACCATCCATACCTCTAAGGATATGCAAACCAAAACAACCATTTACACAACCACAATCATCCAAACCACTACACTACTCCCCTGCTCCCTCACCCCCAGGACTTCCTCCTGCCCCAAGCAGGCCTGGGGAAGACCTAAGCCCTCCATCCCCCACTCCACCTCCCCTTGAACCCCTGGAAACTACCTCACAGGAGGAGGAGCCTACCCAAGTAGCATTGACCATAGAACAACTTCCTACACTTGTGGGGAGTGAGGGTGAAACTGGATACAAGAAAGTGAGCTTCAAGGTAATGTACTCAAACATTGATGGGATTACCAATAAAGCAAGTGAACTGGCTGAAAGGGTGCAAGAAGAAAACCCTGATGTAGTAGGACTAACAGAAACAAAATTGTCAGGAGTCATAACAGATGCTGTGTTTCCAAAGGACTACTATATAGTAAGGAAAGAGAGGGAGGGGAGAGGAGGCGGAGGAGTGGCCCTGCTGATAAGGAAGGACTGGAGTTTTGATGAGATGGAAATTCCGGGCTGTGACGGATTCAGAGATTACATAACAGGAACTATAACAATGGGTGGACCTAAGATAATAGTGGCAGTCATGTACAACCCTCCCCTAAATGACAGAAGACCAAGACAGGAGTTTGATAGGAACAACATGGCAACCATTAATATAATAGAGAGAGCAGCTTCAGTTGCCTGCAGGAATGGCTCCAGACTCTTAATCATGGGCGATTTCAACCATGGAAAGATAGACTGGGAGAATGGGGACCCACATGGTGGTGCAGATACGTGGAGAGCTAAACTCTTGGAAGTGGCAACAAGGAATTTTCTGAGCCAGCATGTCAAGGAACCCACAAGAGTGAGAGGCAATGATGAACCAGCTAGACTCGACTTGATATTCACCCTGAATGAGTCAGAAATAAGGGAAGTCAAAGTGGAAGCCCCATAGGAATGAGTGACCACAGTGTACTGACCTTTGAGTACTTGGTGGAGGTAGGGATAACCTATCCAAGGATGGGAGTGGAGGGAAAAAGACTGAATTACCGAAGAGGAAAATATGAAGAGATGAGGAGCTTCCTCAGAGGAATACCATGGGAAACAGAACTTAGAGACAAGAATGTGCAGGTCATGATGGATTTTGTCACCCAGAAGTGCCAGGAAGCTGCAGACAGGTTTATCCCTGTCCAAAAGGAGAAAAACGAAAAACAACAGAAAAACCCATGGTTCAACCAGGAATGCAAGGTAGCGAAGCAACTGAGTAAAAGAACATGGAGAAATTACAGAAATAACAGAACACCAGAGAGCAGGGAGAGATACCAGAGGGCCAGAAATGAGTACCTCAGAGTGAGGAGAGAAGCAGAGAGACAGTTTGAAAATGACATCGCGAGTAAAGCCAAGACCCAACCAAAGCTGCTCCACAGCCACATCAGGAGGAAAACAGCAGTGAAAGAACAAGTGATGAAGCTGCGAAAAGCGGAGAACAGATACACAGAGAATGACAAGGAGGTGTGTGAAGAACTCAACAAGAGATTCCAGGAGGTCTTCACAATAGAACAAGGAGAAGCCCCTGCACTAAATGAGGAGGTGGCAAACCAAGCAACCTTGGAGGAATTTGACCTCACCAGTGATGAGGTCAAAAGGTGTCTGCTGGAGCTGGATGTGACAAAGGCTGTTGGGCCTGACAGAATCTCACCATGGATACTAAAGGAAGGTGCAGAAGCACTAAGTGTGCCACTCTCTATGGTGTATAACAGGTCACTGGAAACAGGAGACTTATCAGAAAGTTGGAAGACAGCTAACGTGGTCCCAATATACAAAAAGGGTGACAGGCAAGAGGCACTGAATTACAGGCCAGTTTCCTTAACTTGTATACCATGCAAGGTAATGGAGAAGATCGTGAGGAAAAGGCTCGTAGAGCATCTAGAGGGAAATAACTTTGTAACGCACCACCAACATGGGTTCAGGGATGGTAAATCGTGCCTCACAGGTTTAATAGAATTTTATGACCAAGCAACAAAAATTAGGCAGGAAAGAGAAGGGTGGGCCGACTGCATTTTCCTGGATTGCCAAAAAGCCTTTGACACAGTACCGCACAAAAGGCTGTTAAAAAAGTTGGAGCAACAGGCAGGAGTAAAAGGGAAGGTGCTCCAGTGGATAAGGGAGTACTTAAGCAACAGGAAACAGCGAGTAACGGTGAGGGGGGAGACATCAGAGTGGCGAGATGTCACCAGCGGAGTCCCACAGGGCTCAGTACTTGGACCCATCCTGTTTCTAATATATGTGAACGATCTTCCGGAGGGTATAGACTCATTCCTCTCAATGTTTGCTGATGATGCAAAAATTATGAGAAGAATCAAGACGGATGAAGATAGACAGAGACTACAGGATGACCTGGATAAACTGGAGGAATGGTCTAGAAAATGGCTGCTAAAGTTCAACTCGGGAAAGTGTAAGGTGATGAAATTAGGAGAAGGGAGCAGGAGGCTGAACACAAGGTATCATTTGGGAGGGGAAATCCTGCAAGAGTCAAATAGAGAGAAAGATCTGGGGGTTGATATCACACCGAACCTGTCCCCAGAAGCCCACATCAAAAGAATATCATCAGCGGCATATGCTAGACTGGCCAACATAAGAACTGCCTTTAGAAATTTGTGTAAGGAATCTTTCAGAACCCTGTATACCACTTATGTAAGACCAATCCTGGAGTATGCAGCTCCAGCCTGGAGTCCATACCTAGTTAAACACAAGACAAAGTTAGAGAAGATTCAGCGGTATGCCACCAGACTCGTCCCGGAACTGAGAGGATTGAGCTACGAGGAAAGGCTAAAGGAGCTGAACCTCACATCCCTGGAAAACAGAAGAGTAAGGGGAGACATGATAACCACCTACAAAATTCTCAGGGGAATTGACAGGGCGGACAAAGACAAACTCTTCACCACGGGTGGGACACGAACAAGGGGACACAGGTGGAAACTTAGTACCCAGATGAGCCACAGAGACGTTAGAAAGAATTTTTTCAGTGTCAGAGTAGTTAATAAATGGAATGCATTAGGCAGTGATGTGGTGGAGGCTGACTCCATACACAGTTTCAAGTGTAGATATGATAGAGCCCAGTAGGCTCAGGAATCTGTACACCTGTTGATTGACAGTTGAGAGGCGGGACCAAAGAGCCAAAGCTCAACCCCCGCAAGCACAATTAGGTGAGTACAATTAGGTGAGTACTACTTCTATCCACACACATCCAGCACTATTCACTTCTTTACAAAAATCCACATCTAAAATAACAATCAAAATATTATTCAGCCTTTTATTTGGCTTTAAGAACGTTGATATAAAGAGAAAATTTAGCTGAGCTTGCTGAAGTCTTGGGTTCCAGCAGACACCTGAATGGTGTTGTTACGAACCCGACTCCATCCTCGGAGCATCGAGCGGCGACGTCAATGCCATCTGTGAGTCTGCTCCCTAAACCCCCACAAAATGGACGACGCCATCTAGTGGTGGCAGGATTATACCAGCAAGAGGCGCTAGATTCCTGTCCTAGTCTGCTCGAGAGGTAGCTGGTGCTGACCTCTGGTGAGGTGGCGCCTAGAAAATCAGCGCCATCTACTGTAGGAGGAGTTGTATGTTTATGTCAAGAGTCCGTAAGTGGTATTTCCTAGTGTCCCATGTACTGACCAGTTCACTGATGACGTGTCTGTATCCACAGAGTCGACGTAGGGCTGCGGTGGTACGAACACAGTCAGTCTACCCAGGGCAGCCAATAGCTCTCTACTCCGTTCTGCTTTACGGAAGTAGTGAGCCACCGCCGAAGAGGAGCTGTGTAGTGTTCTACTGTCTGCCTGTGAAGTGGCAGTGACAAAATTTGGCGTATCCCGGGATTGGCTAGAGGAAGAGACGACTGACAGTAAGGTGCTACGTAGGCCCAGCAGTGCCAGGCAGATGTTCCCTGCCAGCACCAGGCTGGAGAGTGATTGTGGGCGTTCACAAGGAGCACCTAGTGAGACTGTGTATAGGCTGGCCCGTGGCTAGGATAGACTCGTTGGTGTTTCCCAGTACTGGTTGAGGACGGTACTGTGTGTTGAGGAAACACGGAAGCTGACAAGACGGCATCGATTGAGCATCGAGGAGCGCTTAGTGTCCTATGAGTGTGACACTTGTGTATATATCAGTGTAGTAATACTTCCTTTATGATTTTATTTGAGGTGATGGGAAAGTGGATATAATATGAATATATTGATAATTGATGATGTGTCGTACTCAATGCAACTCCCCCATTGTGTTTTACTTGCATTACCAAGCTCACTCATTGAAAGCCACGACTAATTTTGGGGTGGATTACAGAACTTTAGTTCCTCTAGCAAAGAACCCGGTTGTGACCCATTGTGGGCGTAACAGGTGTTCCAGGAGACCTGGATGGTGTTCCAGCCGACACATGGACGCCGTTCCAGCCGACGCCTGGACGGCGTTCCAGCCGACGCCTGGACGGCGTTCCCGCCGACGCCTGGACGGCGTTCCCGCCGACGCCTGGACGGCGTTCCCGCCGACGCCTGGACGGCGTTCCCGCCGACGCCTGGACGGCGTTCCCGCCGACGCCTGGACGGCGTTCCCGCCGACGCCTGGACGGCGTTCCCGCCGACGCCTGGACGGCGTTCCCGCCGACGCCTGGACGGCGTTCCCGCCGACGCCTGGACGGCGTTCCAGCCGACGCCTGGACGGCGTTCCAGCCGACGCCTGGACGGCGTTCCCGCCGACGCCTGGACGGCGTTCAGAGGGTTCAGACGTGAGCCCTGCGAGGGGTGACATAGGAAGGGATTTCGATATGGAATCAAAATATAACCTTTATATAACTATTCGAAGCAACGCACATGGTAGCAGTATACCATCATACAAACTGAGTAGATCAAATAATAATAACTCAAATTGGATAACAAAAAATCTGAAGAACGTTATAGGTAGAAAGAGAACTTGGTACAAAAGGATTAAGATGGGGAAGTCAGTTTAGCACAAGAATTCGTCCAACTGGCTAGAAATGTTAAAAAAAGAGATAAGAAGGGCAAAAAGAAACTATGAAGTTCGCATTGCAGAGCAAGCAAAGGCACAAGTCCAAAAGTTTTTTCAGTTATATCGAACAACGATTATGGAATGGATAGGTCCATTAAAAACTGAGACAGGTCAGATAACTGATAAAGACGAAGAGAGGAGTAGTATTTTAAATAAATATTGTATTTCTGTATTTACTAAAGAGGAGCTGAACATTATGCCTTCATCCGATCGTCTACATGAGTGCGGACGAGGACAGGCTGACTAGTTTAGCAATCACCAGGGAGAATGTTATTAAACACATAGTGAAACTCATGCCAAACAAATCCCCAGGGCCTGACAAAGTGTTTGCCAGGGTGCTTAAAGAACAGAGGGGTCACTCACCAGTCACAAACACAGAGAGGGTCACTCACCTGTCATAAACACAGAGAGGGTCACTCAACAGTCACAAGCACAGAGGGGGTCACTCACCAGTCACAAACACAGAGAGGGTCACTCAACAGTCACAAGCACAGAGGGGTCACTCACCCACAGGTTCCCTGGCTACGGCCTCACCACTGCTCTCCTGGTCCACAAACACCCATGTCTCGCCGGCACTAAGACACTCCACAAACAAGATCGCTAATTTGGAAGATTCTCCTTTGTGGTAAATTATCTACCCCTAATATTCTCACTGTTGGTCCCCACCACTATAGAATAAACCATTTTCTCTCTCTCTCTCTCTCTCTCTCTCTCTCTCTCTCTCCCACTGTGGTTATGCAACCTGTCCTCCTAATAGAACGTCGCATTTTGACGTATACTCTACCTGATACCAAAAATGGCAGTACTAAAAAATGATAGCTGTCTGCAAAGTTAATACACTGTCCCATTTTCTGTTTTGGGTTCTCTGATAGGTTAGGATAAGGGCACTTTAGTTCGACAATTTCTAGACGTTGGGAAAACTTAGAAGGACGGACTGGGGTGCTTGTGATCACAGTGTACATGTTGTTGTTGTTAGAGATTCGCTAACTGAAACAAAACGTTCCAGGTAACACGGACTATGGTGAGCCCGTATTGCCTTACAGTGTACTTGTTTATATTCAGCTTCGTACATTGATCAGCACATTGATAATGGATAACATGAAACACCACAGTAAAATAAAGTATTAACACTTAATAACTGGCATGCAATAAATGGCATAAGACAATTAAATGAAATGTGCAACACCGCCTGAGAAACACCGCACCGTCTGGCAACACTGAGAAACACCGCACCGGCTGGCAACACTGTCTGAGAAACACCGCACCGTCTGGCAACACTGTCTGAGAAACACCGTACCGTCTGGCAACACTGTCTGAGAAACACCGCACCGGCTGGCAACACTGCCTGAGAAACACCGCACCGGCTGGCAACACTGTCTGAGAAACACCACACCGTCTGGCAACACTGTCTGAGAAACACCGCACCATCTGGCAACACTGTCTGCGAAACACCGCACCGTCTGGCAACACTGTCTGAGAAACACCGCACCGGCTGGCAACACTGTCTGAGAAACACCGCACCGGCTGGCAACACTGTCTGGCACAAGCCTAAACTGGAATTTACAGGTAATTTGTTGGAACATTAATCAAAACACTATTTCTCGTCATATGATTTTCAATAACTTGGCAAACCAGTTACTATGTGAACTATGAACACACACACACACATATATATATATATATATATATATATATATATATATATATATATATATATATATATATATATATATATATATATATATATATATATATATATATGCGAACAAGCCTGAATGGTCCCCAGGGCTATATGCGAATGAAAACTCACACCCCAGAAGTAACTCGAACCCATACTCCCAGGAGCAACGCAACTGGTATGTACAGGGACGCCTTAAACCGCTTGACCATCATGACCGGACATAAGGAAGTGATAGCCTGAGCTATATGAACCACTTCCCCGCCGGCACTTGGATGTTCTGAAGTGACTCGTTCGACTCACTTCTGGGGTGTGAGTTTTCATTTGCATATAGTCCTGGGGACCATTCAGGCTTGTTCACATTTGTGTTCCTCACGTGTTGCCCCAAAAAATGAGGTGATTTGATAAAATGCTATGCCCAAGATAACCATCCAAGTGCCGGCGGGGAAGTGGTTCATATAGGTCAGGCTATCACTTCCTTATGTCCGGTCATGATGGTCAAGCGGTTTAAGGCGTCCCTGTACATACCAGTTGCATTGCTCCTGGGAGTATGGGTTCGAGTTACTTCTGGGGTGTGAGTTTTCATTCATATATATATATATATATATATATATATATATATATATTATAATATATATATGTCGTACCTAGTAGCCAGAATGCACTTCTCAGCCTACTATGCAAAGCCCGATTTGCCTAATAGGCCAAGTTTTCATGAATTAATTGTTTTTCGACTACCTAACCTACCTAACCTAACCTAACCTAACTTTTTCGGCTACCTAACCTAACATAACCTATCAAGATAGGTTTGGTTAGGTTAGGTAGGGTTGGTTAGGTTTGGTCATATATCTACATTAATTTTAACTCCAATAAAAAAAAATTGACCTCATACATAATGAAATGGTAGCTTTATCATTTCATAAGAAAAAAATTAGAGAAAATATATTAAT
>WNGS01004692.1:45719-64311 GCA_020271785.1 Procambarus virginalis
TCAGGAAAACTTGGCCTATTAGGCAAATCGGGCCTTTGCATAGTAGCAGAAATGATGTTGGCTACTAGTACGACATATATATATATATATATAATATATATATACAATATATATATATATATATACAGCAGATGATGTCCCATATATGAACTGAAAACTCACACCCAGAAGTGACTCGAACCCTATACTCCCAGGAGCATATGCAACTGGTATGTACAGGGACGCCTTACTCGCTGGACCATCAGACTCGGACAAAGGAAGTGATAGCCTGAGCTATTGAACCACTTCCCCGCCGCACTTGGATGGTAATCTTGGGCATAGCATTTTATCAAATCACCTCACTTTTTTGGGGCAACACGTGAGGAACACAAATGGTAACAAGCCTGAATGGTCCCCAGGTCTTATATATATATATATCTATAATATATATATAATTATATATATATATATATATATATATATATGTTGTTAACCTAGTAGCCAGAACGTAGACTTGGACATACTAGTGGGGGACCCGACCGGTGCGATTTATATTTATTTTTATTATATTAATTTATATAGAATTTAGTGTTACATGTTAAATTATATACTTCGATAGCAATTTGGATAATGTTAAGTGGATTGTATTTCTTCAATAATCTCAAAAATCGATTCTTGCACATTTGGGGGGGGGAGTTTATATTGAATTTATATATATGCCAGCCAATCATAACTAAGTATTAAATACATATATATATGTTACACATTGAAGAGGTTTTCCTTTATCTTATGTCCAGCAGGGCCTTAGTCCACCAGAGATAACTAGGATGTAGACACCAAAAAATCCTCGTGTGAGGTTGCTGCTTCCATTCACACCTGGTAACTGGATACACAACCAGGCTTCCTCGTCTTGACCTGTCAAAAGGGGCGCTAGCTATGAAGGCCAGAATCCTAATATAGGACAGGTATATCAGAGAAAAAACTGTACATTGGAACCATAAGACCAAGGCTTAATACTCTTTAAATTTTTGAGGTCGATCATGTTCTATTAAACGGTGTGCCCAAAATATCTACCTAACATTAAGACCAAAAATGATAGATAAACGGGTTTCGGAAAAACACTTTCCCTTTGAGATTGATGACAGCGTGTTTGCTGATGGCAGATCACTACTCTGATCTTCCATAAAACTTCGATCGTTCAAGAGAATTGATAGGAGCCGAATTTGCCCACGACTCTGTGGTCTTCTTAACAACAATAGCTGACCACTCCTACTTACTGACGCTCCTGGCTTACTGTCCAAGATTACAGTAACTGATAGAAGGGTCACATTAGCTCTATTTTAATACTGATAATTAAGTTATTAAATGAGAGGTTTTATGATGGTAAACGTCCAAAGATAATGTATTTAAGAATAATCCCCAACACAATTGCTGGGGAATTTATAATAGTACGTGGCTATGATATCCGCGTTTTCTATAGACGGAAAGAAGTGACGTGATGGAGGAACGATAAGAACGTTGATGGCGGTATACCGAAGTACTCTAAAATGGCTCAAGTTCTGAAACTTTTTTTTTCGTGAGAAGTTACGATAATGCTTGGGAGAGTTTGGGCGGGTTGTTGAACAAGTTAGAGGAATGAAACCTGTCACGTGCTGGGAAATGTTGAAATAAAAAAAAACAATGTTGAACATAAACCAAACAAAAACTAAAACAGAAAAGCTTTACGAGGCATCTGAAAATTTATGGAGAAAATTTTACCCTGAAGTTATATGAGCGTTGAGTCGTGCAGAAAAAAGCTGGCCTATAGTGTGCCAAATCAATTTTTAGAGAATATTTTTCCGGGCGGGTGTTTGAATGGCGGCAAATTAGCGCTGAATGACGGCGAACCATAAAATTGGCGAGTCTTAAAATTGAAGAGCCTTAACATGGGCTAGCCTTAAAATTAGCGAGTCTTAAAATTGGCGAGCTTGGGTTAGGAACATCATCCGGGGCGAGCGGCATCACGAATGAAAAAGTTTAATTTTATAGCAAATAACGATGAAAGGCGAGTAAGAAAAAATTAAATCACAAAGTTTAAAATGCAGGTAAAGTGGAATGAAAGTATTTCAATAAATCTGATAGAGCGAATATACACTGATAAATGTAAAAATAAGAGAAAAAAACGTGAATCGTAAATGATGTGTGATGAATGATGAGTTTCCAGTGAACTGGATATGATTTACAGGCTTTGGAAAACAAAACAAAAGAAGAATAGGGACAATAAAATTCTACAAAGTAGTTAAAAAAAAATTGAATAACAAATGTTGGCCAAAATAGGTACAACGAGACTATTTTTACTGCGTTTCTTTCAGCGAGATTTAAAAACACTTGCACACAAAACAATTTCCATCCTATCCTAACAGTTTAATCTACAAGAAATTCATAGAAAAATATATTGTGCCAAGGAATTCGTGAATTTTGTAAAACCTTATGATAATGAGAAAATATTTAGGAAGGTGGGAAAAGGAACAGGAAGTCAATACCTGGGCCACTGGTTGTTCTACAAAGTGAGATGGCTTGGTGGGCAACACAAAACAAACAAGAGATGCAAATCAAGTAAAACCTCAACACAAACAAGCAGCTGTGTACACACCTGAAGGTCGAGTTTGCTTCAGAAGGCCATTGACAACCATCAATTAGATTATAAAACCTTAAAGAGTGCAGAACAGTAGGTTATGATTATGATTAAAAGTTTCTTTGAGAAAAATATATTTGCATTGGTGACACGTGTTGTTGGTCAGTGTTGGGTGTTGGTGAGTGTTGTTGTCAGTGTTGGGTGTTGGTGACACGAGTTGTTGGTCAGTGTTGGATGTTGGTGAGTGTTGTTGTCAGTGTTGGTGACACGTGTTGTTGGTCAGTGTTGGGTGTTGGTGAGTGTTGTTGTCAGTGTTGGGTGTTGGTAACACGAGTTGTTGGTCAGTGTTGAATGTTGGTGAGTGTTGTTGTCAGTGTTGGTGACACGTGTTGTTGGTCAGTGTTGGGTGTTGGTGAGTGTTGTTGTCAGTGTTGGGTGATGGTGAGTGTTGTTGGTCAGTGTTGGTGAGTGTTGTTGTCAGTGTTGGGTGTTGGTGAGTGTTGTTGTCAGTGTTGGGTGTTAGTGACACGTGTTGTTGGTCAGTGTTGGGTGTTGTTGTCAGTGTTGGGTGTTGGTGACAGTGTTGTTGGTCAGTGTTGGGTGTTGGTGACAGTGTTGTTGGTCAGTGTTGGGTGTTGGTGACAGTGTTGTTGGTCAGTGTTGGGTGTTGGTGAGTGTTGTTGTCAGTGTTGGGTGTTGGTGACAGTGTTGTTGTCAGTGTTGGGTGTTGGTGAGTGTTGTTGTCAGTGTTGGGTGTTGGTGACAGTGTTGTTGTCAGTGTTGGGTGTTGGTGACAGTGTTGTTGTCAGTGTTGGGTGTTGGTGAGTGTTGTTGTCAGTGTTGGGTGTTGGTGACAGTGTTGTTGTCAGTGTTGGGTGTTGGTGAGTGTTGTTGTCGGTGTTGGGTGTTGTTGTCGGTGTTGAGTGTTGGTGACAGTGTTGTTGTCAGTGTTGGTGACAGTGTTGTTGGTCCGTGTTGGGTGTTGGTGAGTGTTGTTGTCGGTGTTGGGTGTTGGTGAGTGTTGTTGTCAGTGTTGGGTGTTGGTGACAGTGTTGTTGTCGGTGTTGGGTGTTGGTGACAGTGTTGTTGGTCCGTGTTGGGTGTTGGTGACAGTGTTGTTGTCAGTGGTGGGTGTTGGTGACAGTGTTGTTGGTCCGTGTTGGGTGTTGGTGACAGTGTTGGTGGTCAGTGTTGGGTGTTGGTGACAGTGTTGTTGGTCCGTGTTGGGTGTTGGTGACAGTGTTGGGTGTTGGTGACAGTGTTGTTGGTCCGTGTTGGGTGTTGGTGACAGTGTTGTTGGTCAGTGTTGGGTGTTGGTGACAGTGTTGTTGGTCAGTGTTGGGTGTTGGTGACAGTGTTGTTGGTCAGTGTTGGGTGTTGGTGACAGTGTTGTTGTCAGTGTTGGGTGTTGGTGACAGTGTTGTTGGTCAGTGTTGGGTGTTGGTGACAGTGTTGTTGTCAGTGTTGGGTGTTGGTGACAGTGTTGTTGTCAGTGTTGGGTGTTGGTGACAGTGTTGTTGGTCAGTGTTGGGTGTTGGTGACAGTGTTGTTGTCAGTGTTGGGTGTTGGTGACAGTGTTGGGTGTTGGTGACAGTGTTGTTGTCAGTGTTGGGTGTTGGTGACAGTGTTGTTGTCAGTGTTGGGTGTTGGTGACAGTGTTGTTGGTCAGTGTTGGGTGTTGGTGACAGTGTTGTTGTCAGTGTTGGGTGTTGGTGACAGTGTTGTTGTCAGTGTTGGGTGTTGGTGACAGTGTTGTTGGTCAGTGTTGGGTGTTGGTGACAGTGTTGTTGTCAGTGTTGGGTGTTGGTGACAGTGTTGTTGGTCAGTGTTGGTGACAGTGTTGTTGTCAGTGTAGGGTGTTGGTGAGTGTTGTTGATCAGTGTTGGGTGTTGGTGACAGTGTTGTTGTCGGTGTTGGGTGTTGGTGACAGTGTTGGTGTCGGTGTTGGGTGTTGGTGACAGTGTTGTTGTCAGTGTTGGGTGTTAGTGACAGTGTTGTTGTCAGCGTTGGTGACAGTGTTGTTGTCAGTGTTGGTGACAGTGTTGTTGGTCAGTGTTGGGTGTTGGTGACAGTGTTGTTGTCAGTGTTGGGTGTTAGTGACAGTGTTGTTGTCAGTGTTGGTGACAGTGTTGTTGGTCAGTGTTTATGACAGTGTTGTTGGTCAGTGTTGGGTGTTGGTGACAGTGTTGTTGGTCAGTGTTGGTGACAGTGTTGTTGGTCAGTGTTGGGTGTTGGTGACAGTGTTGTTGGTCAGTGTTGGTGACAGTGTTGTTGACAGTGTTGTTGGTCAGTGTTGGTGACAGTGTTGTTGGTCAGTGTTGGTGACAGTGTTGTTGGTCAGTGTTGGGTGTTGGTGACAGTGTTGTTGGTCAGTGTTGGTGACAGTGTTGTTGGTCAGTGTTGGTGACAGTGTTGTTGTCAGTGTTGGGTGTTGGTGACAGTGTTGTTGTCAGTGTTGGGTGTTGGTGAGTGTTGTTGTCAGTGTTGGGTGTTGGTGAGTGTTGTTGTCAGTGTTGGGTGTTGGTGAGTGTTGTTGTCAGTGTTGGGTGTTGGTGACAGTGTTGTTGTCAGTGTTGGGTGTTGGTGACAGTGTTGTTGTCAGTGTTGGGTGTTGGTCAGTGTTGGGTGTTGTTAACTTTGTTTTGTTTTGTGTGTCTGTGTGTGTGTGTACTCACCTAGGTGTACTCACCTAGTTGTGTTTGCGGGGGTTGAGCTCTGGCTCTTTGGTCCCGCCTCTCAACCGTCAATCAACAGGTGTACAGTTTCCTGAGCCTACTGGGCTCTATCATATCTACACTTGAAACTGTGTATGGAGTCAGCCTCCACCACATCACTTCCTAATGCATTCCATTTGTCAACCACTCTGACACTAAAAAAGTTCTTTCTAATATCTCTGTGGCTCATTTGGGCACTCAGTTTCCACCTGTGTCCCCTTGTGTGTGTGTGTGTGCCCCTTGTGTTAAACAGCCTGTCTTTATCTACCCTATCAATTCCCTTCAGAATCTTGAATGTGGTGATCATGTCCCCCTAACTCTTCTGTCTTCCAGCGAATTGAGGATTAATTCCCGTAGTCTCTCCTCGTAGCTCATACCTCTCAGTTCGGGTACTAGTCTGGTGGCAAGCCTTTGAACCTTTTCCAGTTTAGTCTTATTCTTGACTAAATATGGACTCCATGCTGGGGCTGCATACTCCAGGATTGGTCTGACATATGTGGTATACAAAGTTCTGAATGATATTTTACATAAGTTTCTGAATGCAGTTCGTATGTTGGCGAGCTTGGCATATGCCGCTGATGTTATCTTCTTGATATGTGCTGCAGGAGACAGGTCTGGCGTGATATCAACCCCCAAGTCGTTTTGTTTCTCTGACTCCTCAAGAATTTCTTCTCCCAGATGGTACCTTGTATCTGGCCTCCTGCTCCCTACACCTATCTTCATTACATTACATTTGCTTGGGTTAAACTCTAACAACCATTTGTTCAACCATTCCTTCAGCTTGTCTAGGTCTTCTTGAAGCCTCAAACAGTCCTCTTCTGTTTTAATCCTTCTCATAATTTTGGCATCGTCCGCAAACATTGAGAGAAATGAACCGATACCCTCCGGGAGATCATTTACATATATCAGAAACAAGATAGGACCTAGTACAGAGCCCTGTGGGACTCGACTGGTGACTTCACGCCAATCGGAGGTCTCACCCCTCACCGGAACTCTCTGCTTCCTATTGCTTAGGTACTCCTTTATCCACTGGAGCACCTTACCAGCTACACCTTCCTGTCTCTCCAACTTATGTACCAGCCTCTTGTGCGGTACTGTGTCAAAGGCTTTCCGACAATCCAAGAAAATGCAATCTGCCCAGCCCTCTCTTTCTTGCTTAATCTTTGTCACCTGATCGTAGAACTCTATCAAGCCTGTAAGGCAAGAATTACCCTCCCTGAACCCATGTTGGTGATTTGTCACGAAGTCCCTTCTCTCCAGATGTATTACCAGGTTTTTTCTCACGATCTTCTCCATCACCTTGCATGGTATACAAGTCAAGGACACTGGCCTGTAGCTCAGTGCGTCTTGCCTGTCGCCCTTTTTGTATATTGGGACCACATTCGCCGTCTTCCATATTTCTGGTAGATCTCCCGTCTCCAGTGACTTACTATACACTATGAGAGTGGCAAGCAAAGTGCCTCTGCACACTCTTTCAGTACCCAAGGTGAGATCCCGTCATGCCCAACAGCCTTTCTAACATCCAGATCCAGCAGGTGTCTCTTGATCTCCTCTCTCGTAATTTCGAACTCTTCCAAGGCCGCCTGGTTTACCTCCCTTTCTCCTAGCACAGTGACCTCACCTTGTTCTATTGTGAAGACCTCCTGGAACCTCTTGTTGAGTTCTTCACACACCTCTTTGTCATTCTGTGTATACCTGTCCTCGCCTGTTCTAAGTTTCAATACCTGTTCTTTCACTGTTGTTTTCCTTCTGATGTGACTGTGAAGTAGCTTTGGTTCTGTGTGTGTGTGTGTGTGTGTGTGTGTGTGTACTCACCTATATGTACTCACCTATATGTGTCTGCAGGATCGAGCATTGACTCTTTTATCCCGCCTTTCGAGCATCAGTTGTTTACAGCAATGACTCCTATCCCATTTCCCTATCATACCTGGTTTTAAAATTATGAATAGTATTGGCTTCCACAACCTGTTCCTTAAGTGCATTCCATTTTCCCACTACTCTCACGCTAAAAGAAAACTTCCTAACATCTCTGTGACTCATCTGAGTTTCTAACTTCCATCCATGTCCCCTCGTTCTGTTACTATTCCGTGTGAACATTTCGTCTATGTCCACTCTGTCAATCCCTCTGAATATTTTATACGTTCCTATCATGTCCCCTCTCTCCCTTCTTCTTTCTAGTGTCGTAAGGCATAGTTCCCCCAGGCGCTCCTCATACCCCATCCCTCGTAGCTCTGGGACGAGTCTCGTTGCAACCCTCTGAACCTTTTCCAGTTTCATTATGTGTTTCTTTAGATGGGGACTCCATGATGAGGCGGCATACTCTAAGACTGGCCTCACGTAGGCAGTGTAAAGAGCCCTAAATGCCTCCTTACTTAGGTTTCTGAATGATGTTCTAACTTTTGCCAGTGTAGAGTACGCTGCTGTCGTTATCCTATTTATATGTGCCTCAGGAGATAGATTAGGTGTTACGTCCACACCCAGGTCTCTTTCGCGCGTCGTCACAGGTAGGCTGTTCCCCTTCATTGTGTACTGTCCCTTTGGTCTCCTATCTCCTAGTCCCATTTCCATAACTTTACATTTGCTCGTGTTGAATTCCAGTAGCCATTTCTCTGACCATCTCTGCAACCTGTTCAGGTCCTCTTGGAGGATCCTGCAATCCTCATCTGTCACAACTCTTCTCATCAACTTTGCGTCATCCGCAAACATTGACATGTAGGACTCTACACCCGTAAACATGTCGTTAACATATACAAGAAATAGAATTGGTCCCAGCACCGATCCTTGTGGTACTCCACTTGTTACTGTTCGCCAGTCCGACTTCTCGCCCCTTACCGTAACTCTTTGGCTCCTTCCTGTTAGGTAGTTCCTTATCCATGCTAGGACCTTTCCCCTACCCCCGCCTGCCTCTCGAGTTTGAATAGCAGTCTCATGTGCGGTACTGTATCAAAGGCTTTTTGGCAGTCCAGAAATATGCAGTCTGCCCAACCATCTCTGTCCTGTCTTATCCTCGTTATTTTATCATAGAATTCCAGAAGGTTTGTTAGGCACGATTTCCCTGTCCAANTTATTTTCAGGGGCGATTCAGTGGCAGGTAAAATCATCACAGGGTCAGTTAGGAGAGGAACATGACAAAGCACAGTGTGACAATAACCCTTAAGCGGTGGTGGGGTTAGTCAGTCCAATGGTAATGGAGGGGAGGGGGGGGGGGGGTGATGAAGTGATGATGTGATGATGATGAGTGGTGGTGACATCTCTCAGGCAGGTCCTAGTGGTCTTAGACCTCTTGACAACAATAGAGATAATGGACTAATTAGTGATGAAAATTTCTCAGATGAGGAGGAGGATGTTATAGTCACCCCCCACTTAATTAATAGGGTGGGGGCCCTGGGGGATCTCTTCACTAGAATGGAATATTCCATCCCCCCAACCTTCGCCACAGACCCCATAGGGCTCCTAAGCAACTTCGGGATTATTACATATCTGAAATAGAGAATTACATGAATTCTCTTAGGGGGCATGGTAATTTTACTTCTTCATTAAAAATCCTTCTCGAGGTGAAGGTTACACTTTTAAAACAACGACTCACAGAAGATGATGACTTTAGGGAACACTTCATAACGACACCTGCTAGACTGGTAACTCTTGAGGAGGTGGGTAATCTTATTGATAGCTGGGTGGGTTATATGATTACACGGTTGGAGGATCTCCTTTCAGAAACAGAAGGGAGTGGTTTCATAATATAATGTCGATTTCCTGAAAATCGTCATCTGTAATGCAGTGTAAGATCAGTTTTGGGGGATTATGTCCCTTATCCTCCCTTTCTAAGGGGGCGAAATGAGGTCTTCAACCCAAACCCTGTAGGAAACAACAGAACATGCATTATTCAATGCATCGCTGCTTTTCTGGCATCACAACAAGGGTGGAAATGGAGACGTATAGGGAGACTTGTAGAGTCTCACTCTAGGGTTAGGAAAATGGTCAAATACGACCATTTATCCTTCCCTCTCTCGTGGGAGGATATCTCTAAATTGGAGAGTAGTAATAAACTGTCCATTTTTTGTATTCAATACACAAACATAGTGACGGTGTCTATCACGTCTCTCTTTGCCGTCGTGGCAGCAGACAGTACTCGGTCATAGTGCCATTATTGCTCTTGGGAGAGTCTCATGTGGCACTAATTAAAGAATTTGACAAATTCCTACGGAACTTTACTCGTAGCCACAGACGAAAGACAGTCTTCTGTAGAAACTGTCTTTCAGAATATCAAAATTCCACAGAGCTAACAAACCACTCATCCTCCTGTGAGCTCACTCAGAAAATTATTTACCCACAGGAGGGGGACACACTTCATTTTACAAATACGGGGAAAGGTTACCCTCCTTCTCATGTGGCTTACTTCGACTTTGAGTCGTACTTAAGCACTGAGGATTGTCTAGGTTCTGTTACAGCCATACATAAGGCTATAGCATACAGCTATATAATTGTTGATAGGAACCACTCGGTTGTTGATAAATTTACATATTTTGGGGAGGACAGTGTCACTCATTTCATGCGACGAGTTGCTACCAAATGGGAAATTATCAGATCCACTCTTCCCTATTATGAAATAGACATGTCTCTTGAGGATATGGTTCATTTTAGGAGGCAGTCACACTGTCAGTTTTGTGAAGAGGTATTTACCCCCACCAATTTCAAGGTTCAACATCATGATCACCTTAGGGAAAAGCTCAATTATATTGGAGCTCTGTGTAACTATTGCAACCTTCGACACAAGAATGCCCTAGAGAGTTTAGTCCTAATTGCTCACAATATGTCTTATGACATGGGCTTAATTTTGAGGGAGTTTGCCATGGGTTCAAATATTAAGAGCAATATCCTCATGAGACAGGGAACGAAATATCTTAAGGTGGAAATAGGGAAGCTTAAATTTCTCGATTCACTGGCTTTTATTACAGGTAGTCTTTCATCCCTAGCAAAGACCCACATAGATTCAGCCAGCCCCTTAACATTCACTCACTCAATGATAGAAGGTTTGCCTAAAGAGAGTCACCACCTTCTCTTAAGGGGGAAACAATTTTTTCCTTATGAATATACCACTAAAATCAGCTGCTTTAATGATACAACACTCCCCCCTATTGAAATGTTTTACAGCTCCCTAAACAAATCAGGTATAACTTTGGATGAATATAGTCATTCTAAATTAGTATGGGAGACAACAAGGTGTAGGTCATTGAAGGATTACCTTCTCATTTATTTAAAGTGTGATGTCGGCTTACTAGCCGACATTTTTACACACCACAGAGTAATTCTAAATGACTTATATTCTTTAGAAATGACCCATTACTGTAGTCTCCCGGGCTATTCCTACGACTGCTTCTTGAAAAGCAGCAAAATATCGTTGGAGTTAAGTGCCGACGTGACGTTGCACAACCTCCTCTCACAAAACATTCGAGGAGGTTTTACAACTGCAGTTAGGAGTTACGTCAGAGCTAACAACCGATATGTCAACCCATCTTTTAACCCCCGGGAGGATAGATCTTCATTCTTACTGTATTTAGATTTCAACTCCCTTTATGGGAGTTGTATGACTAAGAAATTGCCCTATGGGGGACTAAGGAGACTATCATCTGATGAGATGAACTCCTTCATTAGTGAAGGGAAAATAATGACAGAACAGCCATTCTCTTCTAACAAAGGCTACTGGCTCTTAATTGACACCAAACACATAAGACCTGAAATAGCTAGACTAACAGACGATCTACCCCTTTGTTTACACCATAGGGGAATAAGTATGATGGATATCTCCCCATTTAGTAAGGGACTTCTGGAAACAAATAACATTACAAAGCTCCCTAAAAAAAATATTAAACTGGTTGGTGATCATCTGCCCAAACAACAATATTTCATATCACTTCACCTTTTACAGCTATTTATTGAGATAGGTCTTGAAGTACAGACTATTCATGCAATTTATGAGTTCCATCAGTCTGATTTTATGGCGGGATTTGTTAACACAAACGTTAACAATAGAAATGCCTCCACCAGTAACGATAGGAAAACACTTTTAA
Source organism: Procambarus virginalis (assembly GCA_020271785.1). Taxonomy (NCBI): domain Eukaryota; kingdom Metazoa; phylum Arthropoda; class Malacostraca; order Decapoda; family Cambaridae; genus Procambarus; species Procambarus virginalis. The sequence continues at coordinate 57,095 of WNGS01004692.1, forward strand.
GTTGCTGACTAACAGTGTTTTCGGTAAAACACTACTGAACCCAACCCGTTATGCCATTGACACCAAACTAGTGACTTCTGCTAGAGTCTTTTTACGGGAGGTGAAGAATCCACGCTTTAAACGAATGGTGCATTTAGGTGACAATAAATTATTGTCTGTCAGTTCCAGACCATTCATTAAAATTACTCATCCTAATTACATTGGGTTCCAGATTCTTGAGCTAGCAAAATACAGTTTGTACCATTTTTGGTACCGAGTACTTAAGGGGCACTATTCAGATAGAGTACAACTGCAGTATAGTGATACAGACAGCTTCATATTTAGCTTACTCAGCGAAGATGTCTTTGACGAGATGGGGAAAGAACCCCTTAGATCATGGTTAGATACGAGTAACTTTCCTGTAACTCACCCTTTATATGACCCGTCTAAAAAAGGCGTTCTAGGACTTTTAAAGTCAGAAGTTTCAGACAGACACATCCTTGAAGTTGTAGCACTTAAGCCCAAAATGTATAGTGTGCTTTTGCACGATAATTCAAATTCCATCACCGCTAAGGGTATTCCTCGCGCTGTGCAAAGATCTTTAACACATAACCACTTTAAAGAGACCCTACACAGTAATGGAGTAGTAAATACTTTCCATTATTCACAAATTAGGAATGTGGGGGGGCAAATGTCAACTGTTTTCAATTCTAAGAAAGGCTTAAGCGCATTTGATGATAAGCGCTTTTACCTCAACAAATACACTAGTCTAGCGTATGGACACCCAGACATACCACCGGATGCCCGGGGAATGTCCCCCGAGAGTGAAGGTGGTGACGTCATTGATCCACAAGGTGCGGAAGGACAACAGCCCTCCAGTGAGAGTGAACCCTATGACGTCAGTAGTCCAATACCTGAGGGAGAAGAATCACTACACCCAATTCACTCTCTGGGTGATGATGATGATTCATCATCTTCATCCCAGGGGGAGGAGGGGGAGGAAGACCCCACAACGGACCTGTGGGCGCGGAGGCGTCATCTGGTGGGGAAGTATTATAAGGGGAGGGTGGATGACTTACAATTTGACTATGTTTAACCCTACTGTACTTTGTTTAATATAATCTATAAAACATATGGCTTATTTCTTTTCCCCTTTTAAGTATATAATCTTAAAATAAAAAAACACTTACAACAACTAGGAGGTGTGGGGTCCCCCCTTACAACACATTAAGGGGTGGGGACATTAATAAATTCTTTGATTTTTAATACTCCTTAAATGCTCTTATATATATATAAGAACCCACACGAGTCCTCCAGGTGAAGTCAAGGCCATTAGGTGCAAGGAAGGGTATGGCTGTCCACCCAAGGTCACCAAGTACGATATGGGTCTGAACATATATATATATATATATATATATATATATATATATATATATATATATATATATATATATATATATATATATATATATATATATATATATATATATATATATATATATATGTATGTATATAGTCCTGGAGGGATCGTTCAGTCTTGAACGATTTATATACCCTAAATACTATATGTGTGTCAGGAGGGCGTTGACCCTCTTACGGTTCACTCAAGGTCACCCAGTAGGAGGGAGGGTGGGGGACCCCACCTCTACTCAGACTAACCTGTTTTTTGTTACAACCGACCCATAGAGGGAATGAGGAGGGGTGTGGCTGGCTCTCACCCGTGTTTATTATACAATAAATTCATTTTTTTTACTTAAATATACTGTCATACTACTACTGTATAAATGAACATATCCATACCGCTATATACAACAGTTATCTCCAGTTTCCACCGTTTTCTCGACCACTACTACTCTCCCCCCAATGACCTAATATGGAGTGGCACTATGTGGCTCCCCGCTTCTGATTTCCTTATCTGATTTCCATACAAGGGTGGGATAGGAAGGCACTTTCCCATCTACTCATAAAGATCATTGGTACTATTGCGAACTTGTCAAAGAACTCAACCATAGACTCAACAGAACAAGAAAGTTATACAAAAAGCAGCCAAGTAACCGCACCAGGACCTTACTTTGTGAGGTCAAGGAACATGTGCATCGAGAGACCAAACTAATAAAAGAACAAAAGTGGCTAGAATGGTGTTCACACCTGAATGAACACACCTCTCTCGGAGAGATGTGGCAGCAAATCCACCGGGTCAAAGGAAGTAAAACACCTAAAGCCCCACACCCCAAGGATCCTCAACAGGAAGCTGAAGTACTGGCAACCAGGTTTGCAGAAAGAACAGCCAGCAATCAGCGTCCACAAGATGTATTAGCAGTGCAGACAGGATTAGAGGAAGAAAGGTGGCACAGAATCCTTACACCATGTGAAGAAGTCTCTGACACTAATGCCCCTTTCACACTGGATGAGCTCAATCGGGCTAAGAAAATCACCAAAGAAAACAACCCCTGGAGACGACAAATTAACCTATAAAATGATTAGAAACCTCGGCCCAGAGGGAGACGCTGCATACCTAAGGTTAATTAATTTAGCCTGGACTTCTCAAACTAGACCAACAGCTTGGAATAGAGCCGACATAGTGCAGATCCCTAAACCCAAAGATCCAGCTAATCCCAGGCCCATCTGTCTCCAAAGCTGTGCATCCAAGACGGCTGACAGAATGGCACTCAACAGACTGGAGTGGAAAATGCCTAAACTGCACCATGATATGTATGCCTATAGAAGAGGGGTTGGCACAGTGGAATGTATTTCAACTCTGTTAGCCCACTTGAATGTATCAGCTACTGGTACAGATAATGGCTCCAAAGAGCCTCCACTTACGGGCTCACCATAGCCCGTGCTACTGGAACTTATTGTTCTGAGTAGCGAATCTTAAACAACAACAACACTTGAATGACAGACCAGGAATGCTGATATTCCTGGACCTTGAGAAAGCCTTTGAACTGGCTAGCGCCCCAGCTATTCTCTGCTGCCTCATCGACAAAGAGGTCAAAGGCAACCTGCTCTCCTAGACCAAAAACTCTCATCAACAGAGAAGCAAGAGTAAAACTTCATGGCACAGTCTCTGAATACAAAAGACATGAAAATGGTACATCGCAAGGAGGTATTCTCAGCCCCCTTCTCTTCAACTGTTTAAGGGAAAAAATAATGAAGTTGAAACTCCCACATTTAGCAGAAACTTTTACTTTAGAAAACAAAGGTTTTATTTATTTGATTTAGAAATCAAATACTTCAGAAATTTAGAAACTTTAGCAGGCTGTCAAACTACGCAGACGACTTTGTCATCATCATAAAAAGAAGAGATGCGGCGCGCCTTGCACCCAAATGCTTAGACTGCATCAGTAAAGAGGTAAAACATATTAGTATCAAACACAATCCCTCAAAGACAAAAGCCATGCCCATAAAAATAGCGAAGCCCAACATCCAACTCACAGTACAGGGTCAACCAATTGAATGGGTGGACACTTATCAGTATCTAGGAATAATCCTGGACACACACATGAATTTTAATGCTGAGGTCACTTACTTGAGAGAGCGAACTGCGACCCGGACGGCAATCCTCAGGTGGCTAACTTCCCTCTCTGGAGGAGCCAATTTACAAGTACTTCGCACATACTATGTACAGGCAGTCAGAGCCGTGATCGACTATACCGCACCTGCACTCACAAGTCTATCACACCAACAGTGGTAAAAGCTTGAAGTTGCCCAAAACAATGCTATGAAAGCCGCACTGGGAGCCCCAATGTGGACCAGACTTGAAACTCTAAGACTGGAAACGGGTTTGCCCTCTCCTCAAGAAAGAATATCACAATGAACAGCTACAATTATCAGTAAGATATTTATTTCTCCTGATCCAATCCCAGTATGGCAGGCCTTGGTGGTTGGACTTGGCCAAAACAATGGAAACTCTTGGGCTGCCGAAGCAGGAAAAGTCCTAAACAGACTACATTTAAAAAACATGATTCTTGATTGAGAGGGTGATCATCCACACCCAAATTACACTTCTTCCGCACCGTGAAAAGAGCCTACTTTCAAAATAGTAATAAAAAGTCTCCCAATGAAAAAGGCTGCCTATGATCCAACAATCCTAAGGCACATAATAGAAAAGCAAATGTATAGCATTGCAGTAGCAGGAGCCACCCACATCTTCACAGACGGATCGGTTGACAAAGAATATGAGAGTGCTGGCGCTGCTCTTTGCACGGCCAGCGTACAGGCATATTGGAGACTGGGAGGACTAGTATCATCAACCCAAACTGACCTGTTTTTGCCATACGACAGGCATTAGCATATGTATACTTCATTTATACTTCATTTTTAATGATCAATTATACTTCCTATTTTTATGGGGTACGATCAATTATACTTACTTTTTATGAGGTATGATCAGTTATACTTCCTTTTATATGAGGTATTATAAATTATACTTCCTTTTATATGAGGTATGGTCAATTATACTTTCTTTTATATGAGGTATGATCAATTATTCTCTTTTTTTATGAAGTATGCTCAATTATACTTCCTATTATTATGGAGTATGATCAATTATACTTCCTTTTTATGAGGTATGGTCACTTATACTTCCTTGAATGAATGTGACCAATTATACCTTCTTGCCTGAAGTGTGATTAATTATACTTCGTCACCTGAGGCATGATCAATTATGCCACCTCAACTGTGGTTTACACTATTGTTATATAATTGGTACACATACATACCAGTCTTGGTATATAATAACAAGACTGGTATTATATACGGTTATTGATCATTAGGTAAAGAAAATAGTAACGTTTTATACGAAACTTGAAGAGTCAGGAATAATAATGAAGAAACTTCGACAGATATAAGAAGGAGTTCAAAATATAAAGTCACTTTAAATAGGACGCACTCTATGCACTTTAGGACGTAGTTCTAGATACCAGGAAGTATTATTTTGGGGGGGTAACGGTAGATGCTTCTCAATACTGATTGGTATTTCTGGACATCCGTTGGTATTTCTGGATACTGCGTGGTTGGTATTGATAGATTCCGGCTGATATTTTTGGGTACCGTTTGGTATTTCCACAAAACTGGTAGTATTTTTAATTTGAGTGAAAACGAGGTATGTTGAAGCTGAGTTTGTGACTAGTACGGAGTCTTGTTCAGGATGTACTGACAATGAGTTCGTGGTGCATAGAGACTCCTGTTGAAGACGTATTGAAGCTGAGTGCCTGGTAAGTATAGAGTCTTGTTGAAGAAGTTTTGAAGCCGAGTTTTAGGTTTGATATAGTCCTGTTGAGAAAGTGTTAAAGCAGAGATTGTCGTGTGTACGGAGCTTTGTAAAAGAGATACTAAAGCTGAGTTTATGGCCAGTTCGGAATCCTGTTGAAGATTAATTGAACCTGAGACTGTGGGGCTCCCGGAGACCTGTTGAGACAGTGGTGAATCACCGCAGGCACTGCGACTAAAAATAACCAAAGTGACATTTTCATTTAAAGAAAGAGGATTGATGCCAACTTGTTCGGGCGCTGATGTGGTTATACACACAACTGGAGAGAGTCAGCAGGCGACGTAATTGTGCTCTGCTGGGCGTCATGTGTTGAAGCAGTTTTCCTGCTGTGTTAGAAATTAGATGCCAGCAGACGATGAGTCACAGTAACATGGCTGAAGATATCATGACCAGACCACACACCAGAAGATGAAGAAGCGACGACGTTTCGGTCCGTCCTGGACCATTATCAAGTGTGTGACTTGCCAATTTTCCAGGACGGACCGAAATGTCGTCGTTTGTTCATCTTGTGGTGTGTGGTTTGGTCATCATAGACACCAGCACTAACACAACTCCTATAGTGTGAGTGTTATCCTAGTAATGGTGCCTCGGACGCCTTTTTGAGAATCGTTGGTATTATGGAAAAGACTGGCGTTACGGAGCAATGGTCCCCTAGCCCTTGTGAAGTGTGGTGGAGGGCTGCTGGTGAATGGTCCCCTAGCCCTTGTGAAGTGTGGCGGAGGGCAGCTGGTGAATGGTCCCCTAGCCCTTGTGAAGTGTGGCGGAGGGCAGCTGGTGAAAGGTCCCCTAGCCCTTGTGAAGTGTGGTGGAGGGCTGCTGGTGAATGGTCCCCTAGTGTGAAGTGTGGCGGAGGGTTGCTGGTGAATGGTCCCCTCCCGCCAAACACACACCGAAACTACGACGTAGGTACAACGTTCGAACAAGTTTTTAACACCTCCTAACCAGTTATAACAACCAATATAGGAAGTTCTAACAACGTTCTAATACGTCATAAACACGTTAAGCCAAGATGTAACAACTTTATTATAAGTTGTAACAAGCGGAAATAGAGACAGTTACGGTTTGTGTTTCCAGGGCCTAGCCCTTGTGAAGTGTGGTGGATGGCTGCTGGTGAATGGTCCCCTAGCCCTTGTGAAGTGAGGCGGAGGGATGCTGGTGAATGGTCCCCTAGCCCTTGTGAAGTGTGGCGGAGGGCTGCTGGTGAATGGTCCCCTAGCCCTTGTGAAGTGTGGCGGAGGGCTGCTGGTGAATGGTCCCCTAGCCCTTGTGAAGTGTGGTGGAGGGCTGCTGGTGAATGGTCCCCTAGCCCTTGTGAAGTGTGGTGGAGGGCTGCTGGTGAATGGTCCCCTAGCCCTTGTGAAGTGTGGTGGAGGGCTGCTGGTGAATGGTCCCCTAGCCCTTGTGAAGTGAGGCGGAGGGCTGCTGGTGAATGGTCCCCTAGCCCTTGTGAAGTGTGGTGGAGGGCTGCTGGTGAATGGTCCCCTAGCCCTTGTGAAGTGTGGTGGGGGGCTGCTGGTGAATGGTCCCCTAGCCCTTGTGAAGTGAGGTGGAGGGCTGCTGGTGAATGGTCCCCTAGCCCTTGTGAAGTGAGGTGGAGGGCTGCTGGTGAATGGTCCCCTAGCCCTTGTGAAGTGTGGTGGAGGGCTGCTGGTGAATGGTCCCCTAGCCCTTGTGAAGTGTGGTGGAGGGCTGCTGGTGAATGGTCCCCTAGCCCTTGTGAAGTGTGGTGGAGGGCTGCTGGTGAATGGTCCCCTAGCCCTTGTGAAGTGTGGTGGAGGGCTGCTGGTGAATGGTCCCCTAGCCCTTGTGAAGTGTGGTGGAGGGCTGCTGGTGAATGGTCCCCTAGCCCTTGTGAAGTGTGGTGGAGGGCTGCTGGTGAATGGTCCCCTAGCCCTTGTGAAGTGTGGTGGAGGGCTGCTGGTGAATGGTCCCCTAGCCCTTGTGAAGTGTGGTGGAGGGCTGGTGA
>WNGS01004693.1:40701-52133 GCA_020271785.1 Procambarus virginalis
TAATTTTTACATGGGAACCATCGAAGACAGGGTCTTCAGTAGCAGAACAAAAACCAACTGTATATTACCGTTATGTAGATGACATATTCGTAATAGTAAAAGACTCAGATGAACTAATTGACCTAAAAAGACATCTGAGAGAGTCAGTACTCCGATTTACACATGAAAAATAGTGAAAAAACAGTCTGCCATTCTTGGATGTACTAATAACACAAACAGGAACCTCTTTAAGCACCAACGTATATACCAAGCCTACCAACATAGGATTATGCCTGAACGGAGAAGTGAGTGCCCCCAAAGATACAAAGCTAGTGTTCTCAATGCTTATATCGTCGAGCGCTTACCCACTGCTCTGAAGGAGCAACGTGAGTAGTAGAGAGTTTTGAAAGAGTAACTCGGTATTGGTGAACAACGGATATAGCAACGCGGAAATAAACGCTGCTATAAGAAGACACTTGGACCGCTGGTATAATCCAGAACCTAGAACAGAAAACCACAATACCTCCAATAAAATTATATTACAAATCAACCATGCACAGTGAACATATAGAAAAGAAGAAGAGGAAAGAATAATGAAAGAAATAATCCGTAAAGAGTAAAAAAGCACTACTCCTAACCAAAAAATAAACCTGATCATATTCTATAAAACCAAGAAGACTTCCGAACTCCTTATCAAAAACAGCCCGAAGCCGACAGAGAACCCTCTACAGCAGTCAAGCGTTGTATAATGCACACTTGCCCCACGAAGGATGTAACCTTCAATCTAAGTACATAGGTATGACGTCGACTAAGCTGACGAGGCGTTTGACATGCCATCTTCAATCCGGTGCCCCTAGGAATCACATGAGACAAGCCCATGACATCACGCTAACAAGAGAAATGATGAACAAAAATACATGCATAATAGACAAAACCCAAGATGCAAGAAGATTACAAATTCTTGAAGCAATCCACATAAGAATAGAACAACCTACCATGAACACCCAAATCACGGAACTATTTACTCTTCCCACAATGAGAGTAAGGACAAGACCAGAACATAACGATGCCAACACAGAAGACAATGTTCAACACAACAGGCCAATTACACTGGATTAATCTTTGTATGTAGATATCGGGTAGAATATAATTGTGCATTAATTGGTTGTTGAGTGCTAGTGTTGACTTCTTAATTTGTAGTGCCTCGCAGATATCAAGCCGCCTGCTATCGCTGTATCTATCGATGATTTCCGTGTTTTTTGTTAAGACTTCTCTGGTGATGGTCTGGTTGTGGGAAGAGATTATTTGTTCTTTGATAGAGCCCTGTTGCTTATGCATCGTTAATCGCCTGGAAAGAGATGTTGTTGTCTTGCCTATATACTGAGTTTTTTGAGGCTTACAGTCCCCAAGTGGGCATTTGAAGGCATAGACGACATTGGTCTCTTTCAAAGTGTTCAGCTTTGTGTCTGGAGAGTTTCTCATGAGTTGGTTGGCAGTTTTCTTGGTTTTATAGTAAATCGTCAATTGTATCTTCTGATTTTTGTCTGTGGGGATAACGTTTCTATTAACAATATCTTTCAGGACCCTCTCCTCCGTATTATGAGCTGTGGAAAATAAGTTCCTGTAAAATAGTCTAATACGGGGTACAGGTGTTGTGTTAGTTGTCTCTTAAGAGGTTGCATGGCGTTTCACCTTCCTTCTTATGATGTCTTCAATGAAACCATTGGAGAAGCCGTTGTTGACTAGGACCTGCCTTATCCTACAGAGTTCTTCATCGACTTGCTTCCATCCTGAGCTGCGGCTGAGAGCACGGTCGACATAAGCATTAACAACACTCCTTGTACCTGCCTGGGCAGTCACTGTTGGCATTGAGGCACATTCCTATGTTTGTTTCCTTGGTGTAGTGTAGACTGCAGTGTGGAAACCACCGCTCCTTTCCATGACTGTTACATCTAGAAATGGTAGTTTCCCATCCTTCTCCATCTCGTAAGTGAAACGCAACACGGAATTCTGCTCAAATGCTCCTTCAGCTCCTGCAGATGTCTGACATCAGGTACCTGTGTAAAAATGTCGTCAACATACCTACAGTATATGGCCGGTTTCAAGTTCATATCGACTAAGACCTTTTGTTCAATGGTACCCATGTAGAAGTTCGCAAACAGGACACCTAGGGGAGACCCCATGGCGACCCCATCTACTGCTTATACATGTGCCCATCCGGGCTCAAGAAGGGTGCCTCTTAGTTCAAGCTTGGAGTAGTTTCCTCAGAATGTTTTCTGGTATGTCAAGAGGAGTACAGGCTGGATCACGATACACTCTGTCCGCTATCATCCCGATTGTTTCATCCACAGGTACGTTGGTAAACAGTGAATCTACGTCCAACGAGGCTCTTATCCTGTGGCCCTTGTTCCGGCAGTAAGACCACTTCAAGACTCCGCTCCAATATAGAAGCATCAAGAAATATGGGCCAATAGGCCCTCTGCAGTTACTTCCATCCTTCCGTTTAGCTTATACCCCGTTCTATACCCTTTCTGGCTTGTCTTGAAAATTTGTTTCACCTATCCAAAACTATTGTAACATATCACCTCACCGATATGCAGGTATAAAAAGATGAATGCTGTTTAAACTCTATTCAGTGTTAGTTGTGTGTGTGTGTAACCTAAAGTCTTTGAAAATGTAATAAGTTACTACGAAACGCGTTCTAGCATCGCGTCAGACTAGAGATAAAAATGAATTTTGGAGAACTGATTTTTCAATTACCATCGACAGTGAAAAGAAACCTTAAGAAACATAAAGAAAATTCGTGTTAGAATTATTAATCTTACTTTTTCGGTTATATTTAATAATATATGTGTACAGCAAGACTGCTACCAAAATATACTAGTATAATATTATATATATATATAATATATATATATATATATATATATATATATATTATATATATATATATATATATATATAATATGTCGTACCTAGTAGCCAGAACGCACTTCTCAGCCTACTATGCAAGGCCAAATTTGCCTAATAAGCCAAGTTTTCCTGAATTAATATTTTCTCTAATTTTTTTCTTATGAAATGATAAAGCTACCCATTTCATTATGTATGAGGTCAATTTTAATTTATTGGAGTTAAAATTAACGTAGACATATGACCGAACCTAACCAACCCTACCTACCTAACCTAACCTATCTTTATAGGTTAGGTTGGGTTAGGTAGCCGAAAAAGTTAGGTTAGGTTAGGTTAGGTAGGTTAGGTAGCCGCCGAAAAAACATTAGGTCATGAAAACTTGGCTTATTAGGCAAATCGGGCCTTGCATAGTAGGCTGAGAAATGTGTTCTGGCTACTAGGTACGACATATATATATATATATATATTATATATATATATATATATATAATATATATATATATATATATATGTGTGTGAACAAGCCTGAATGGTCCCCAGGACTATATGCGAATGAAAACTCACACCCCAGAAGTGACTCGAACCCATACTCCCAGGAGCAACGCAACTGGTATGTACAGGGATGCCTTAAACCGCTTGACCATCACGACCGGACATAAGGAAGTGATAGCCTGAGCTATATGAACCACTTCCCCGCCGGCACTTGGATGGTTATCTTGGGCATAGCATTTTATCAAATCACCTCATTTTTTGGGGCAACACGTGAGGAACACAAATGTGAACAAGCCTGAATGGTCCCCAGGACTATATGCGAATGAAAACTCACACCCCAGAAGTGACTCGAACCCATACTCCCAGGAGCAACGCAATGGTATGTACAGGGATGCCTTAAACCGCTTGACCATCACGACCGGACATAAGGAAGTGATAGCCTGAGCTATATGAACCACTTCCCCGCCGGCACTTGGATGGTTATCTTGGGCATAGCATTTTATCAAATCACCTCATTTTTTGGGGCAACACGTGAGGAACACAAATGTGAACAAGCCTGAATGGTCCCCAGGACTATATGCGAATGAAAACTCACACCCCAGAAGTGACTCAAACCCATACTCCCAGGAGCAACGCAACTGGTATGTACAGGGATGCCTTAAACCGCTTGACCATCACGACCGGACAAAAGGAAGTGATAGCCTGAGCTATATGAACCACTTCCCCGCCGGCACTTGGATGGTTATCTTGGGCATAGCATTTTATCAAATCACCTCATTTTTTGGGGCAACACGTGAGGAACACAAATGTGAACAAGCCTGAATGGTCCCCAGGACTATATGCGAATGAAAACTCACACCCCAGAAGTGACTCGAACCCATACTCCCAGGAGCAACGCAACTGGTATGTACAGGGATGCCTTAAACCGCTTGACCGTCACGACCGGACATAAGGAAGTGATAGCCTGAGCTATATGAACCACTTCCCCGCCGGCACTTGGATGGTTATCTTGGGCATAGCATTTTATCAAATCACCTCATTTTTTGGGGCAACACGTGAGGAACACAAATGTGAACAAGCCTGAATGGTCCCCAGGACTATATGCGAATGAAAACTCACACCCCAGAAGTGACTCGAACCCATACTCCCAGGAGCAACGCAACTGGTATGTACAGGGATGCCTTAAACCGCTTGACCATCACACGACCGGACATAAGGAAGTGATAGCCTGAGCTATATGAACCACTTCCCCGCCGGCACTTGGATGGTTATCTTGGGCATAGCATTTTATCAAATCACCTCATTTTTTGGGGCAACACGTGATTAACACAAATGTAAACAAGCCTGAATGGTCCCCAGGACTATATGCGAATGAAACTCACACCCCAGAAGTGACTCGAACCCATACTCCAGGAGCAATGCAACTGGTATGTACAGGGATGCCTTAAACCGCTTGACCATCACGACCGGACATAAGGAAGTGATAGTCTGAGCTATATGAACCACTTCCCAGCCGGCACTTGGATGGTTTATCTTATGTCCGGTCGTGATGGTCAAGCGGTTTAAGGCATCCCTGTACATACCAGTTGCGTTGCTCCTGGGAGTATGGGTTCGAGTCTCTTCTGGGGTGTGAGTTTTCATTCGCATATGTATATATATATATATATATATATATATCGGGGCGGGCGGACGCGTGGAGGGAGGCTCTGTTGTTTACTGAGCCATACCTAGTGACATCCTGGCGCCACCGAGCCTAGCCTTCACAAGGTGCTGTGTGAATATCCTGGGAAGGTAGGAGTGGACAGGAAGTGCCCAGAGTGGACCATCTCAACAAAAATGGATCAAACAGGTGAATTTACAGTGTGGAATATTTTTTTTTTTTTTTTTTTTTTTTGAGATATATACAAGAGTTGTTACATTCTTGTACAGCCACTAGACGCGTAGCGTTTCGGGCAGGTCCCTGGATACGATCCCCTGCCGCGAAGAATCGATTAAATAGATATATAAGGGCAGTGAGGGCCACGCCGGCGCCCAGTAGGCCTCCCACAGTGGGGTGGGGGGAGGGGGTGTTGTTGTGCGGTGCGGCGAGGGGGGGTCATCCATGTGCCACCCAGTGATTATATAAATATGTTTGGAAAAGAAAACAGAAATTAGCAATCATGTTTAGTGTTAATGGAGCTCACAGTGTGTCAGTCTACAAGTGTATGATTCATTCACCATTGTGCAGTGATATACAAGTAAATTGTACCAGTGTTTAAGTGTCACCCAGACCCCCCCCTCTCCCCTCAAGGCGAGCGGTGTCCGGTCAAACCCCACCCCCTCCCCGCGAGCCGGCCTCACCGCACACTGTACCTCCTGCCATCCCACCCCCCCCACCCTGCGGCTGGGCGTCTCCCACCCACCTATTCACCGCCCACACAGTGCCTGTTGCAGAGATGTGTCACCCTCCATGCACCCAGATATGGCACAGGTCACAGCAAGCATTCAGGTTCTTCCCAAAAGGGAGGGAGACAAGTACCCACATGAGTGGTGAGTGCGAGGGACAGCTAACTACCCCTGCCGCCACCACCTGTGTCCACCCTCCCTCGCCGCGCCTATGTCACAGCCCGCCCGGGGGACGGAGGGGACTCCCCCAACTAACCAGGAACCCCTCAGCCAAGAACACGGTCCTGGGAACAATGTACCCAGAGGCGCACCCAGAGGGGGACCCAGACCCAGAGGAACGTGTCGGGTTTGTGAGGAAGCTCACAGCCTTAGAAAAGATGGAACCCTACGTCAGCACAACGGCTGTGAGGGTTCATGGACGTTACCTGTAGAGAGGGAAGGCCCACAGGCCCCCCCGGCACCCCCACACATCCCAGCAAACTTCACGTCATCAGATGACCTCCTGGGGGCCATCAAAGCATCCACCACCAGAACTCTTCCCCACATTCCTAAAGCTGCGCGCCCATTCGCAGCAGGGAAATATACAGACCTTCTAAGGAAAGTGAATGAACGGTCTGAAAATCTTAATGCTGCAGCCACCATCAAAGCATGGCATAATTTGCTCCTGTTTGGCAATATTTGCTTAGGCGTACCTGCAAGAGGAGGCAAGTCACTAGCCTCATCAGTCACTAGGGCAATAAATAATTCCCCAGAGCTGACAACTTGATCCCCATCCCTCCTCAACGCAAAAACCGTCGTGGAAGACCCAAGAGTTCCAATGATAATTTTAAGCTTGGAACACAAGTGACCAAGAAAATTGAAGAGGGCAACACAGTAGGGGCAATTAGGTTACTTACCAGTGAAGAAACAATCGCCCCTAGAGATACAGCAACTGCCGACTCACTGAGAGAGAAGCACCCTCCCAGAGTACCATGGGAACCCACTGCTCGGGACACAAATGCCCCAGACATGGGACCTCTATTCCTCCAAGCATCAGAGGTATACAAAGCCATCATGTCATTTCCACCAGGCTCAGCAGGGGGATACACTGGAGTAAGACCTCAGCACCTCAAGGAGATGACAAACCCAGTTCTCGGCGAAGTTGCCGAGACACTACTGTCAGAGATCACGAAGTTTGTCAACGACTGTCTCTCCGGGTTGATCCCAGACACAATTAAACCGTTCTTCTTCGGAGCATCCCTTTGTGCCCTTAAGAAGAAGGATGGTGGAGTCAGACCCATTGCCGTGGGCAACACACTTCGGCGCCTTGTTGCTAGGGCAGCTGTCAGAAAAATCAGCATAGACGCTGCAACGATGCTTCGACCCCATCAACTAGGTTTTGGTGTCCCCCATGGCTGTGAAGCAGCAGCTCATGCAGCACGAGCCTATATCAAGGACCTCCCAGTAAATAAGGCATTAATTAAATTAGACTTTAAAAATGCCTTCAACCAGGTAAAAAGGGATGTGGTACTGGAAGCAGTTCGAACCAGCTTTCCTTGTCTACTTCCTTTCGTTTCAGCAGGGTACAGTAGGGAATCGACACTGTTGTTTGGGGAACATGAAGTTGTTTCCGCAGAAGGTGTCCAGCAGGGAGACCCACTTGCCCCTTTTCTTTCTGCATGGCAGCTAAGGAGGTCACAAGTAGGTTGTCCAGCGAATTCAACATCTGGTTCCTGGACGATGGCACCCTGGCAGGGACACAGGAATCCCTACTAGGAGATCTTCAGCTAGTGAAATCTAGGGGAGAGGAGTTAGGCCTTACACTAAATCCATCAAAGTGTGAAATCATCTCGTCCAACCAATCAATCATAAATGCAGTACAAATCTTATTGCCAGGAGCCCAAGTGATCGCTCCCACCGACAGTGTGCTGCTAGGGGCACCTCTGGGCTCGAACGCCATTGAGGTAGTCCTCGAAGAAAAGCTTAAAGACCTGAGGAGGATGGAGGCGCGAATAGGGGCTTTGGATGCTCATGATGCGTTGTACCTTCTTACAAGGTGCCTGGCCTTGCCCAGACTTACCTATTTCCTCAGGTGTGCTCCTTCTTTGACAGCCCAAAATTAACGGAATACGATTCACTCCTAAAGACAATAACTATGAAAGTGTTAAACCTCTCCCTGCAAGATGACCAGTGGGACCAAGCAACGCTCCCAGTTAGACTCGGGGGTATAGGTATTCGCAAGGCGACACAGTTAGCATTGCCGGCATTCTTATCCTCGACCAGTGCTACAAGTGAATTAGTGAAGGAAATACTACCAGAATACCTAAGGAACTCCATTGGGATTCGTGATCCCAAATTGTGGAAGGAGCTGGGTCGGTGACACACTCGCCAATTCACACACCCGACCAACTTGTCCAAACGACGGTAAACAGGCCAAATGGGATAGCCCTATAGTGGAGAACATCGCCAAAGCATTGCTGGACGTAGCTTCTCAGAAGGACAGAGCGCGTCTCCTAGCTGTGCAAGCCCCCCATGCTGGGGACTTCCTGTTGGCAGTCCCTAATTCCGCCTTGGGCACCCGCCTGGATCATCGGGCCCTAAGTATTGGTGTTGCTCTGCGCCTTGCCGCCCCTATCTCCACCGAGCACCGGTGTATTTGCGGCCAGGCACGGGCAGACCAATACGGCAGCCATGGTCTCATCTGTCGTAAGACACAGGGAAAGATTGCCAGACACGAGGCAGTCAATGACATCATCAAGAGAAGTTTGGCTACAGCTGGGTGTCCAGCACAAAGGGAACCCCAGCTGTGCAGACCTGACAACAGCCAAAAACGCCCAGATGGAGTCACCCTGCAGCCATGGAGGGAAGGTAAACAGGTCGTATGGGATTACACCTGTGCATCTACATTGGCTGATACCTATTTACGTTACAGCTCAGCGGAGGGAGGTGGGGCAGCCACCTTCAGGGAGACCCAGAAAATCCACAAGTACAGAAACCTAGAACGTTGTTACAGGTTCGTGCCGATAGGCTCAGAGACTCTGGGCGCCTGGGGTAAATGTGCACTCAAGTTTTAAAGGAGGTTGGTGAGGAACTCATTGGGAAAACTAGAGACCCACGAGCAGCCAGTTTCCTATTCCAGCGCCTCAGTGTCGCAGTGCAGAGGGGAAATGCGTGCTGTATCCTGGGTACGCACCCACCAACCTCCGAGGAGCTGGACGAGGTCTTCGAACGCTGATTGTTTAATTGTTATATATTTGGTGTGTGTGTGTGTTCTCTGTAAACTGTAGCATTGCAATAAAATAAAACAAAACATACAAAAAAATAATAGGGGTGGTAGGAGAAGAAAAGAATAAAGTATTCAGTGAGAATCCACAAGATCTTCTCTGAATGCTCTTTTGTTTTCTTCTTTGAGGATGGTGGGTCCATGCAAATTGCACCAGAGGTAGGTACCCATAATATATATATATATATATATATATATATATATATATATATAGATATATATATATATATAATATATACTATATATCTAATATATATATAAATATATATATATATAGATATTTGTCGGAGTTTCACGGTGTTCTCGTTAGAGAAGGGTTAAAGCAACAGTAGACTGGATCTCCTTTCCAGATGGTTGCTCCAACAATAACCCTTACTCACCGTCGTTCGGCGGGTCTTCCCTCGATCCTCTAAGCTCCACTGCTGGCCTCGGAGAGTAACCCCAGCCGGTCTCACAACCGGCCTTTAAATTGTAAGATGAGTGGGGGCACAGATCGTTCCCTCAATCTGTGGCCCGCCCCGACACCGAGCTCTTACACAGCCTTCAAGGTCGCCAACTGGTTTTTTTAGGTGTCCAGTAACACTGCAGTGGTCAGGTGTAATTGTGGCAAGAGCAAATTCCAGTAATATGGTATCAGGCAGGTCGCTCTGCTTTACATCGTTACACGGTCACAAGATAAATGGAGGGGATGATATCAAACACCAAAGAGTTTTGGTATTTTACTTAAAAGACAACGAGAAATATATATGCATCAATGTATCAGGAATAATATATATGACAATTGCTCCATTCATAGCATAACAATTTGAAGCGCACCGATATGGCAACATCCGGCAGCGCCACGCGTCACCTGTCAGATCTCGGCTGACCAGGACCCTCGCGATCGTGGGAACAGACTAGTACTTGTTTTCTAATTCTGTCACGATCCCCGTTTATTTAACTTTTTCCAAAACACTATTCAACATTCACATGGCTTACTTATGATTTCACTGGCCTCACGATCAACATCTTATTCACAATACTCTCACAGTGACTTTTCACCGTACCAAAAGATTACTCTATTCTTAATAATATTTACTGTGAATGCACTCGCTTGATCACTGAACTTTTCTTTAGATCTATACGTTCTCTTAAAGAGATATCACTGGCAATCACTTCACGTATATAATATTCAGTACACAGTCATGTCATATATATAAATCAGTAATCAAATTTCAGGCATATATATATATATACATCATGAAGATCAATACACAGGCACTTATATCGATAGATTATAGAGATCAATCCACAGGCATTTATATCAATAGATTATAGAGATCAACACACGGGCATTTATATCGATAGATTATAGAGATCAACACACGGGCACTTATATCAATAGATTATAGAGATCAATCCACAGGCACTTATATCCGGTTTACTACCAATATATAATAATAATACTCACTGGCGATTAATAATAGTCACAGTGAATTCTCTGAATCTTGGTGCTTGCACACACCCACACATAGATATATATGTAAACTGATACTGTGAGCGCTTTGGGCAGGCTCACCACATACTGTGCACTCTGTGACTTAGACTCAAGTGGGAGTTACTCATGACATATAAAATATCCTGACAAGAAAATATTAGCTAACTAAAGGGGAAATGGGAGGGTAACTGTAAACACCTACTTCACCTATCCTAGGATGACAGTTGGGTTGTAGCTCCTGGTCCAGGCTCTCGCCTCGTTCACCATCCAGAAACACAAGCCCCACGCCTTAGGATGTCACGTCTCGCTGCTTCTGTACACAGCAGGTCCGTGCTCCTTCCTCTACAGTACGTCGCAGGGTTGAAGTCGGTCTCCTGGCCATCAAATTTCCTCCCAACTACGGCAGCCAGCCTACGTCTCGGCGGTCGTCGTACGTTCCCAATTAGTCCTTGTCACTGTACTCTTAGAGTAACTGCCTCTCACCACTACGAAGTCACTGTGAAGTTATCAGCCGTCCCAGACGCTGCTGCTTAAACTCCACACGCACAGCACCCGACTTCAGAGCACTTGAAGCTCTCTTCACTGTCAATTCCCTCGTCGTCTAGATATATCGCTAGGTATATGGGAAGACTTCTCGACGTGCTTGCATCCAACTGTTGACTCGTAGGGTTCCACGAAGGTGGGGTTACTGTCAAACTTGACAGGATCGTCGATCACATGTTCAACCTGGTTGACAAGGCTGTCAACCCGGTTCACTCACGGTGGGTGGCCCGGCCACTAAGCTGTCTCTTATACTGGTGAACCGCCAATGACGACACACGTCGATGCCCGGCCCACTTCTTGCAACGCACCTGTCCCCTGAGCACTTGTTGCTCAATATTCTGTCAATTCCTTAGCTGAGCTACTTCTGGGTTGCAGGAAGACCTC
>WNGS01004693.1:84824-109990 GCA_020271785.1 Procambarus virginalis
TCACCCCCAGAGATGACTCGAACCCATACTTCCACAAGCACTCAAATGGTGCAATGGTATGTACAGGGACGCCTTAACCGCTTGACCATCACGACCGGACATAAGGAAGTGATAGCCTGAGCTATATGAACCACTTCCCCGCCGGCACTTGGATGGTTATCTTGGGCATAGCATGTTATCAAATCACCTCATTTTTGGGGGCAACACGTGAAACACAAATGCGAACAAGCCTGAATGGTCCCCAGGACTATATGCGAATGAAAACTCACACCCCAGAAGTGACTCGAACCCATACTCCCAGGAGCAACGCAACTGGTATGTACAGGGGCAGCCTTAAACCGCTTGACCATCACGACCGGACATAAGGAAGTGATAGCCTGAGCTATATGAACCACTTCCCCGCCGGCACTGGATGGTTATCTTGGCATAGCATTTTATCAAATCACCTCATTTTTTGGGGCAACACGTGAGGAACACAAATGCGAACAAGCCTGAATGGTCCCCAGGACTATATGCGAATGAAAACTCACACCCCA
Organism: Procambarus virginalis; assembly: GCA_020271785.1. NCBI lineage: Eukaryota > Metazoa > Arthropoda > Malacostraca > Decapoda > Cambaridae > Procambarus > Procambarus virginalis. Next base: position 85,361 of record WNGS01004693.1, read on the forward strand.
AAGTGACTCGAACCATACTCCCAGGAGCAACGCAACTGGTATGTACAGGGATGCCTTAAACCGCTTGACCATCACGACCGGACATAAGGAAGTGATAGCCTGAGCTATATGAACCACTTCCCGCCGGCACTTGGATGGTTATCTTGGGCATAGCATTTTATCAAATCACCTCATTTTTTGGGGCAACACGTGAGAAACACAAATGCGAACAAGCCTGAATGGTCCCCAGGACTATATGCGAATGAAACTCACACCCCAGAAGTGACTCGACCCATACTCCCAGGAGCAACGCAACTGGTATGTACAGGGATGCCTTAACCGCTGACCATCACGACCGGACATAAGGAAGTGATAGCCTGAGCTATATGAACCACTTCCCCGCCGGCACTTGGATGGTTATCTTGGGCATAGCATTTATCAAATCACCTCTTTTTGGGGGGCAACACGTGAGGAACACAAATGCGAACAACCTGAATGGTCCCCAGGACTATATGCGAATGAAAACTCACACCCCAGAAGTGACTCGAACCCATACTCCCAGGAGCAACGCAACTGGTATGTACAGGATGCCTTAAACCGCTTGACCATCACGACCGGACATAAGGAAGTGATAGCCTGAGCTATATGAACCACTTCCCCGCCGGCACTTGGATGGTTATCTTGGGCATAGCATTTTATCAAATCACCTCATTTTTGGGGCAACACGTGAGGACACAATGCGAACAAGCCTGAATGGTCCCCAGGACTATATCGAATGAAAACTCACACCCCAGAAGTGACTCGAACCCATACTCCCAGGAGCAACGCAACTGGTATGTACAGGGATGCCTTAAACCGCTTGACCATCACGACCGGACATAAGGAAGTGATAGCCTGAGCTATATGAACCACTTCCCCGCCGGCACTTGGATGGTTATCTTGGGCATAGCATTTTATCAAATCACCTCATTTTTTGGGGCAACACGTGAGGAACACAAATGCGAACAAGCCTGAATGGTCCCCAGGACTATATGCGAATGAAAACTCACACCCCAGAAGTGACTCGAACCCATACTCCCAGGAGCAACGCAACTGGTATGTACAGGGATGCCTTAAACCGCTTGACCATCACGACCGGACATAAGGAAGTGATAGCCTGAGCTATATGAACCACTTCCCCGCCGGCACTTGGATGTTATCTTGGGCATAGCATTTTATCAAATCACCTCATTTTTGGGGCAACACGTGAGGAACACAAATGCGAACAAGCCTGAATGGTCCCCAGGACTATATGCGAATGAAAACTCACACCCCAGAAGTGACTCGAACCCATACTCCCAGGAGCAACGCAACTGGTATGTACAGGGACGCCTTAAACCGCTTGACCATCACGACCGACATAAGGAAGTGATAGCCTGAGCTATATGAACCACTTCCCCGCCGGCACTTGGATGGTTATCTTGGGCATAGCATTTTATCAAATCACCTCATTTTTTGGGGCAACACGTGAGGAACACAAATGCGAACAAGCCTGAATGGTCCCCAGGACTATATGCGAATGAAAACTCACACCCCAGAAGTGACTCGAACCCATACTCCCAGGAGCAACGCAACTGGTATGTACAGGGATGCCTTAAACCGCTTGACCATCACGACCGGACATAAGGAAGTGATAGCCTGAGCTATATGAACCACTTCCCCGCCGGCACTTGGATGGTTATCTTGGGCATAGCATTTTATCAAATCACCTCATTTTTTGGGGGCAACACGTGAGGAACACAAATGCGAACAAGCCTGAATGGTCCCCAGGACTATATGCGAATGAAAACTCACACCCCAGAAGTGACTCGAACCCATACTCCCAGGAGCAACGCAACTGGTATGTACAGGGATGCCTTAAACCGCTTGACCATCACGACCGGACATAAGGAAGTGATAGCCTGAGCTATATGAACCACTTCCCCCCGGCACTTGGATGGTTATCTTGGGCATAGCATTTTATCAAATCACCTCATTTTTGGGGCAACACGTGAGGAACACAAATGCGAACAAGCCTGAATGGTCCCCAGGACTATATGCGAATGAAACTCACACCCCAGAAGTGACTCGAACCCATACTCCCAGGAGCAACGCAACTGGTATGTACAGGGATGCCTTAAACCGCTTGACCATCACGACCGGACATAAGGAAGTGATAGCCTGAGCTATATGAACCACTTCCCCGCCGGCACTTGGATGGTTATCTTGGGCATAGCATTTTATCAAATCACCTCATTTTTGGGGCAACACGTGAGGAACACAAATGCGAACAAGCCTGAATGGTCCCCAGGACTATATGCGAATGAAAACTCACACCCCAGAAGTGACTCGAACCCATACTCCCAGGAGCAACGCAACTGGTATGTACAGGGATGCCTTAAACCGCTTGACCATCACGACCGGACATAAGGAAGTGATAGCCTGAGCTATATGAACCACTTCCCCGCCGGCACTTGGATGGTTATCTTGGGCATAGCATTTTATCAAATCACCTCATTTTTGGGGCAACACGTGAGGAACACAAATGCGAACAAGCCTGAATGGTCCCCAGGACTATATGCGAATGAAAACTCACACCCCAGAAGTGACTCGAACCCATACTCCCAGGAGCAACGCAACTGGTATGTACAGGGATGCCTTAAACCGCTTGACCATCACGACCGGACATAAGGAAGTGATAGCCTGAGCTATATGAACCACTTCCCCGCCGGCACTTGGATGGTTATCTTGGGCATAGCATTTTATCAAATCACCTCATTTTTGGGGCAACACGTGAGGAACACAAATGCGAACAAGCCTGAATGGTCCCCAGGACTATATGCGAATGAAAACTCACACCCCAGAAGTGACTCGAACCCATACTCCCAGGAGCAACGCAACTGGTATGTACAGGGATGCCTTAAACCGCTTGACCATCACGACCGGACATAAGGAAGTGATAGCCTGAGCTATATGAACCACTTCCCCGCCGGCACTTGGATGGTTATCTTGGGCATAGCATTTTATCAAATCACCTCATTTTTTGGGGCAACACGTGAGGAACACAAATGCGAACAAGCCTGAATGGTCCCCAGGACTATATGCGAATGAAAACTCACACCCCAGAAGTGACTCGAACCCATACTCCCAGGAGCAACGCAACTGGTATGTACAGGGACGCCTTAAACCGCTTGACCATCACGACCGGACATAAGGAAGTGATAGCCTGAGCTATATGAACCACTTCCCCGCCGGCACTTGGATGGTTATCTTGGGCATAGCATTTTATCAAATCACCTCATTTTTTGGGGCAACACGTGAGGAACACAAATGCGAACAAGCCTGAATGGTCCCCAGGACTATATGCGAATGAAAACTCACACCCCAGAAGTGACTCGAACCCATACTCCCAGGAGCAACGCAACTGGTATGTACAGGGATGCCTTAAACCGCTTGACCATCACGACCGGACATAAGGAAGTGATAGCCTGAGCTATATGAACCACTTCCCCGCCGGCACTTGGATGGTTATCTTGGGCATAGCATTTTATCAAATCACCTCATTTTTTGGGGCAACACGTGAGGAACACAAATGCGAACAAGCCTGAATGGTCCCCAGGACTATATGCGAATGAAAACTCACACCCCAGAAGTGACTCGAACCCATACTCCCAGGAGCAACGCAACTGGTATGTACAGGGATGCCTTAAACCGCTTGACCATCACGACCGGACATAAGGAAGTGATAGCCTGAGCTATATGAACCACTTCCCCGCCGGCACTTGGATGGTTATCTTGGGCATAGCATTTTATCAAATCACCTCATTTTTTGGGGCAACACGTGAGGAACACAAATGCGAACAAGCCTGAATGGTCCCCAGGACTATATGCGAATGAAAACTCACACCCCAGAAGTGACTCGAACCCATACTCCCAGGAGCAACGCAACTGGTATGTACAGGGATGCCTTAAACCGCTTGACCATCACGACCGGACATAAGGAAGTGATAGCCTGAGCTATATGAACCACTTCCCCGCCGGCACTTGGATGGTTATCTTGGGCATAGCATTTTATCAAATCACCTCATTTTTTGGGGCAACACGTGAGGAACACAAATGCGAACAAGCCTGAATGGTCCCCAGGACTATATGCGAATGAAAACTCACACCCCAGAAGTGACTCGAACCCATACTCCCAGGAGCAACGCAACTGGTATGTACAGGGATGCCTTAAACCGCTTGACCATCACGACCGGACATAAGGAAGTGATAGCCTGAGCTATATGAACCACTTCCCCGCCGGCACTTGGATGGTTATCTTGGGCATAGCATTTTATCAAATCACCTCATTTTTTGGGGCAACACGTGAGGAACACAAATGCGAACAAGCCTGAATGGTCCCCAGGACTATATGCGAATGAAAACTCACACCCCAGAAGTGACTCGAACCCATACTCCCAGGAGCAACGCAACTGGTATGTACAGGGATGCCTTAAACCGCTTGACCATCACGACCGGACATAAGGAAGTGATAGCCTGAGCTATATGAACCACTTCCCCGCCGGCACTTGGATGGTTATCTTGGGCATAGCATTTTATCAAATCACCTCATTTTTTGGGGCAACACGTGAGGAACACAAATGCGAACAAGCCTGAATGGTCCCCAGGACTATATGCGAATGAAAACTCACACCCCAGAAGTGACTCGAACCCATACTCCCAGGAGCAACGCAACTGGTATGTACAGGGATGCCTTAAACCGCTTGACCATCACGACCGGACATAAGGAAGTGATAGCCTGAGCTATATGAACCACTTCCCCGCCGGCACTTGGATGGTTATCTTGGGCATAGCATTTTATCAAATCACCTCATTTTTGGGGCAACACGTGAGGAACACAAATGCGAACAAGCCTGAATGGTCCCCAGGACTATATGCGAATGAAAACTCACACCCCAGAAGTGACTCGAACCCATACTCCCAGGAGCAACGCAACTGGTATGTACAGGGATGCCTTAAACCGCTTGACCATCACGACCGGACATAAGGAAGTGATAGCCTGAGCTATATGAACCACTTCCCCGCCGGCACTTGGATGGTTATCTTGGGCATAGCATTTTATCAAATCACCTCATTTTTTGGGGCAACACGTGAGGAACACAAATGCGAACAAGCCTGAATGGTCCCCAGGACTATATGCGAATGAAAACTCACACCCCAGAAGTGACTCGAACCCATACTCCCAGGAGCAACGCAACTGGTATGTACAGGGATGCCTTAAACCGCTTGACCATCACGACCGGACATAAGGAAGTGATAGCCTGAGCTATATGAACCACTTCCCCGCCGGCACTTGGATGGTTATCTTGGGCATAGCATTTTATCAAATCACCTCATTTTTTGGGGCAACACGTGAGGAACACAAATGCGAACAAGCCTGAATGGTCCCCAGGACTATATGCGAATGAAAACTCACACCCCAGAAGTGACTCGAACCCATACTCCCAGGAGCAACGCAACTGGTATGTACAGGGATGCCTTAAACCGCTTGACCATCACGACCGGACATAAGGAAGTGATAGCCTGAGCTATATGAACCACTTCCCCGCCGGCACTTGGATGGTTATCTTGGGCATAGCATTTTATCAAATCACCTCATTTTTTGGGGCAACACGTGAGGAACACAAATGCGAACAAGCCTGAATGGTCCCCAGGACTATATGCGAATGAAAACTCACACCCCAGAAGTGACTCGAACCCATACTCCCAGGAGCAACGCAACTGGTATGTACAGGGATGCCTTAAACCGCTTGACCATCACGACCGGACATAAGGAAGTGATAGCCTGAGCTATATGAACCACTTCCCCGCCGGCACTTGGATGGTTATCTTGGGCATAGCATTTTATCAAATCACCTCATTTTTTGGGGCAACACGTGAGGAACACAAATGCGAACAAGCCTGAATGGTCCCCAGGACTATATGCGAATGAAAACTCACACCCCAGAAGTGACTCGAACCCATACTCCCAGGAGCAACGCAACTGGTATGTACAGGGATGCCTTAAACCGCTTGACCATCACGACCGGACATAAGGAAGTGATAGCCTGAGCTATATGAACCACTTCCCCGCCGGCACTTGGATGGTTATCTTGGGCATAGCATTTTATCAAATCACCTCATTTTTTGGGGCAACACGTGAGGAACACAAATGCGAACAAGCCTGAATGGTCCCCAGGACTATATGCGAATGAAAACTCACACCCCAGAAGTGACTCGAACCCATACTCCCAGGAGCAACGCAACTGGTATGTACAGGGATGCCTTAAACCGCTTGACCATCACGACCGGACATAAGGAAGTGATAGCCTGAGCTATATGAACCACTTCCCCGCCGGCACTTGGATGGTTATCTTGGGCATAGCATTTTATCAAATCACCTCATTTTTTGGGGCAACACGTGAGGAACACAAATGCGAACAAGCCTGAATGGTCCCCAGGACTATATGCGAATGAAAACTCACACCCCAGAAGTGACTCGAACCCATACTCCCAGGAGCAACGCAACTGGTATGTACAGGGATGCCTTAAACCGCTTGACCATCACGACCGGACATAAGGAAGTGATAGCCTGAGCTATATGAACCACTTCCCCGCCGGCACTTGGATGGTTATCTTGGGCATAGCATTTTATCAAATCACCTCATTTTTTGGGGCAACACGTGAGGAACACAAATGCGAACAAGCCTGAATGGTCCCCAGGACTATATGCGAATGAAAACTCACACCCCAGAAGTGACTCGAACCCATACTCCCAGGAGCAACGCAACTGGTATGTACAGGGATGCCTTAAACCGCTTGACCATCACGACCGGACATAAGGAAGTGATAGCCTGAGCTATATGAACCACTTCCCCGCCGGCACTTGGATGGTTATCTTGGGCATAGCATTTTATCAAATCACCTCATTTTTTGGGGCAACACGTGAGGAACACAAATGCGAACAAGCCTGAATGGTCCCCAGGACTATATGCGAATGAAAACTCACACCCCAGAAGTGACTCGAACCCATACTCCCAGGAGCAACGCAACTGGTATGTACAGGGATGCCTTAAACCGCTTGACCATCACGACCGGACATAAGGAAGTGATAGCCTGAGCTATATGAACCACTTCCCCGCCGGCACTTGGATGGTTATCTTGGGCATAGCATTTTATCAAATCACCTCATTTTTTGGGGCAACACGTGAGGAACACAAATGCGAACAAGCCTGAATGGTCCCCAGGACTATATGCGAATGAAAACTCACACCCCAGAAGTGACTCGAACCCATACTCCCAGGAGCAACGCAACTGGTATGTACAGGGATGCCTTAAACCGCTTGACCATCACGACCGGACATAAGGAAGTGATAGCCTGAGCTATATGAACCACTTCCCCGCCGGCACTTGGATGGTTATCTTGGGCATAGCATTTTATCAAATCACCTCATTTTTTGGGGCAACACGTGAGGAACACAAATGCGAACAAGCCTGAATGGTCCCCAGGACTATATGCGAATGAAAACTCACACCCCAGAAGTGACTCGAACCCATACTCCCAGGAGCAACGCAACTGGTATGTACAGGGATGCCTTAAACCGCTTGACCATCACGACCGGACATAAGGAAGTGATAGCCTGAGCTATATGAACCACTTCCCCGCCGGCACTTGGATGGTTATCTTGGGCATAGCATTTTATCAAATCACCTCATTTTTTGGGGCAACACGTGAGGAACACAAATGCGAACAAGCCTGAATGGTCCCCAGGACTATATGCGAATGAAAACTCACACCCCAGAAGTGACTCGAACCCATACTCCCAGGAGCAACGCAACTGGTATGTACAGGGATGCCTTAAACCGCTTGACCATCACGACCGGACATAAGGAAGTGATAGCCTGAGCTATATGAACCACTTCCCCGCCGGCACTTGGATGGTTATCTTGGGCATAGCATTTTATCAAATCACCTCATTTTTTGGGGCAACACGTGAGGAACACAAATGCGAACAAGCCTGAATGGTCCCCAGGACTATATGCGAATGAAAACTCACACCCCAGAAGTGACTCGAACCCATACTCCCAGGAGCAACGCAACTGGTATGTACAGGGATGCCTTAAACCGCTTGACCATCACGACCGGACATAAGGAAGTGATAGCCTGAGCTATATGAACCACTTCCCCGCCGGCACTTGGATGGTTATCTTGGGCATAGCATTTTATCAAATCACCTCATTTTTTGGGGCAACACGTGAGGAACACAAATGCGAACAAGCCTGAATGGTCCCCAGGACTATATGCGAATGAAAACTCACACCCCAGAAGTGACTCGAACCCATACTCCCAGGAGCAACGCAACTGGTATGTACAGGGATGCCTTAAACCGCTTGACCATCACGACCGGACATAAGGAAGTGATAGCCTGAGCTATATGAACCACTTCCCCGCCGGCACTTGGATGGTTATCTTGGGCATAGCATTTTATCAAATCACCTCATTTTTTGGGGCAACACGTGAGGAACACAAATGCGAACAAGCCTGAATGGTCCCCAGGACTATATGCGAATGAAAACTCACACCCCAGAAGTGACTCGAACCCATACTCCCAGGAGCAACGCAACTGGTATGTACAGGGATGCCTTAAACCGCTTGACCATCACGACCGGACATAAGGAAGTGATAGCCTGAGCTATATGAACCACTTCCCCGCCGGCACTTGGATGGTTATCTTGGGCATAGCATTTTATCAAATCACCTCATTTTTTGGGGCAACACGTGAGGAACACAAATGCGAACAAGCCTGAATGGTCCCCAGGACTATATGCGAATGAAAACTCACACCCCAGAAGTGACTCGAACCCATACTCCCAGGAGCAACGCAACTGGTATGTACAGGGATGCCTTAAACCGCTTGACCATCACGACCGGACATAAGGAAGTGATAGCCTGAGCTATATGAACCACTTCCCCGCCGGCACTTGGATGGTTATCTTGGGCATAGCATTTTATCAAATCACCTCATTTTTTGGGGCAACACGTGAGGAACACAAATGCGAACAAGCCTGAATGGTCCCCAGGACTATATGCGAATGAAAACTCACACCCCAGAAGTGACTCGAACCCATACTCCCAGGAGCAACGCAACTGGTATGTACAGGGATGCCTTAAACCGCTTGACCATCACGACCGGACATAAGGAAGTGATAGCCTGAGCTATATGAACCACTTCCCCGCCGGCACTTGGATGGTTATCTTGGGCATAGCATTTTATCAAATCACCTCATTTTTTGGGGCAACACGTGAGGAACACAAATGCGAACAAGCCTGAATGGTCCCCAGGACTATATGCGAATGAAAACTCACACCCCAGAAGTGACTCGAACCCATACTCCCAGGAGCAACGCAACTGGTATGTACAGGGATGCCTTAAACCGCTTGACCATCACGACCGGACATAAGGAAGTGATAGCCTGAGCTATATGAACCACTTCCCCGCCGGCACTTGGATGGTTATCTTGGGCATAGCATTTTATCAAATCACCTCATTTTTGGGGCAACACGTGAGGAACACAAATGCGAACAAGCCTGAATGGTCCCCAGGACTATATGCGAATGAAAACTCACACCCCAGAAGTGACTCGAACCCATACTCCCAGGAGCAACGCAACTGGTATGTACAGGGATGCCTTAAACCGCTTGACCATCACGACCGGACATAAGGAAGTGATAGCCTGAGCTATATGAACCACTTCCCCGCCGGCACTTGGATGGTTATCTTGGGCATAGCATTTTATCAAATCACCTCATTTTTTGGGGCAACACGTGAGGAACACAAATGCGAACAAGCCTGAATGGTCCCCAGGACTATATGCGAATGAAAACTCACACCCCAGAAGTGACTCGAACCCATACTCCCAGGAGCAACGCAACTGGTATGTACAGGGATGCCTTAAACCGCTTGACCATCACGACCGGACATAAGGAAGTGATAGCCTGAGCTATATGAACCACTTCCCCGCCGGCACTTGGATGGTTATCTTGGGCATAGCATTTTATCAAATCACCTCATTTTTTGGGGCAACACGTGAGGAACACAAATGCGAACAAGCCTGAATGGTCCCCAGGACTATATGCGAATGAAAACTCACACCCCAGAAGTGACTCGAACCCATACTCCCAGGAGCAACGCAACTGGTATGTACAGGGATGCCTTAAACCGCTTGACCATCACGACCGGACATAAGGAAGTGATAGCCTGAGCTATATGAACCACTTCCCCGCCGGCACTTGGATGGTTATCTTGGGCATAGCATTTTATCAAATCACCTCATTTTTTGGGGCAACACGTGAGGAACACAAATGCGAACAAGCCTGAATGGTCCCCAGGACTATATGCGAATGAAAACTCACACCCCAGAAGTGACTCGAACCCATACTCCCAGGAGCAACGCAACTGGTATGTACAGGGATGCCTTAAACCGCTTGACCATCACGACCGGACATAAGGAAGTGATAGCCTGAGCTATATGAACCACTTCCCCGCCGGCACTTGGATGGTTATCTTGGGCATAGCATTTTATCAAATCACCTCATTTTTGGGGCAACACGTGAGGAACACAAATGCGAACAAGCCTGAATGGTCCCCAGGACTATATGCGAATGAAAACTCACACCCCAGAAGTGACTCGAACCCATACTCCCAGGAGCAACGCAACTGGTATGTACAGGGATGCCTTAAACCGCTTGACCATCACGACCGGACATAAGGAAGTGATAGCCTGAGCTATATGAACCACTTCCCCGCCGGCACTTGGATGGTTATCTTGGGCATAGCATTTTATCAAATCACCTCATTTTTTGGGGCAACACGTGAGGAACACAAATGCGAACAAGCCTGAATGGTCCCCAGGACTATATGCGAATGAAAACTCACACCCCAGAAGTGACTCGAACCCATACTCCCAGGAGCAACGCAACTGGTATGTACAGGGATGCCTTAAACCGCTTGACCATCACGACCGGACATAAGGAAGTGATAGCCTGAGCTATATGAACCACTTCCCCGCCGGCACTTGGATGGTTATCTTGGGCATAGCATTTTATCAAATCACCTCATTTTTTGGGGCAACACGTGAGGAACACAAATGCGAACAAGCCTGAATGGTCCCCAGGACTATATGCGAATGAAAACTCACACCCCAGAAGTGACTCGAACCCATACTCCCAGGAGCAACGCAACTGGTATGTACAGGGATGCCTTAAACCGCTTGACCATCACGACCGGACATAAGGAAGTGATAGCCTGAGCTATATGAACCACTTCCCCGCCGGCACTTGGATGGTTATCTTGGGCATAGCATTTTATCAAATCACCTCATTTTTTGGGGCAACACGTGAGGAACACAAATGCGAACAAGCCTGAATGGTCCCCAGGACTATATGCGAATGAAAACTCACACCCCAGAAGTGACTCGAACCCATACTCCCAGGAGCAACGCAACTGGTATGTACAGGGATGCCTTAAACCGCTTGACCATCACGACCGGACATAAGGAAGTGATAGCCTGAGCTATATGAACCACTTCCCCGCCGGCACTTGGATGGTTATCTTGGGCATAGCATTTTATCAAATCACCTCATTTTTTGGGGCAACACGTGAGGAACACAAATGCGAACAAGCCTGAATGGTCCCCAGGACTATATGCGAATGAAAACTCACACCCCAGAAGTGACTCGAACCCATACTCCCAGGAGCAACGCAACTGGTATGTACAGGGATGCCTTAAACCGCTTGACCATCACGACCGGACATAAGGAAGTGATAGCCTGAGCTATATGAACCACTTCCCCGCCGGCACTTGGATGGTTATCTTGGGCATAGCATTTTATCAAATCACCTCATTTTTTGGGGCAACACGTGAGGAACACAAATGCGAACAAGCCTGAATGGTCCCCAGGACTATATGCGAATGAAAACTCACACCCCAGAAGTGACTCGAACCCATACTCCCAGGAGCAACGCAACTGGTATGTACAGGGATGCCTTAAACCGCTTGACCATCACGACCGGACATAAGGAAGTGATAGCCTGAGCTATATGAACCACTTCCCCGCCGGCACTTGGATGGTTATCTTGGGCATAGCATTTTATCAAATCACCTCATTTTTTGGGGCAACACGTGAGGAACACAAATGCGAACAAGCCTGAATGGTCCCCAGGACTATATGCGAATGAAAACTCACACCCCAGAAGTGACTCGAACCCATACTCCCAGGAGCAACGCAACTGGTATGTACAGGGATGCCTTAAACCGCTTGACCATCACGACCGGACATAAGGAAGTGATAGCCTGAGCTATATGAACCACTTCCCCGCCGGCACTTGGATGGTTATCTTGGGCATAGCATTTTATCAAATCACCTCATTTTTTGGGGCAACACGTGAGGAACACAAATGCGAACAAGCCTGAATGGTCCCCAGGACTATATGCGAATGAAAACTCACACCCCAGAAGTGACTCGAACCCATACTCCCAGGAGCAACGCAACTGGTATGTACAGGGATGCCTTAAACCGCTTGACCATCACGACCGGACATAAGGAAGTGATAGCCTGAGCTATATGAACCACTTCCCCGCCGGCACTTGGATGGTTATCTTGGGCATAGCATTTTATCAAATCACCTCATTTTTTGGGGCAACACGTGAGGAACACAAATGCGAACAAGCCTGAATGGTCCCCAGGACTATATGCGAATGAAAACTCACACCCCAGAAGTGACTCGAACCCATACTCCCAGGAGCAACGCAACTGGTATGTACAGGGATGCCTTAAACCGCTTGACCATCACGACCGGACATAAGGAAGTGATAGCCTGAGCTATATGAACCACTTCCCCGCCGGCACTTGGATGGTTATCTTGGGCATAGCATTTTATCAAATCACCTCATTTTTTGGGGCAACACGTGAGGAACACAAATGCGAACAAGCCTGAATGGTCCCCAGGACTATATGCGAATGAAAACTCACACCCCAGAAGTGACTCGAACCCATACTCCCAGGAGCAACGCAACTGGTATGTACAGGGATGCCTTAAACCGCTTGACCATCACGACCGGACATAAGGAAGTGATAGCCTGAGCTATATGAACCACTTCCCCGCCGGCACTTGGATGGTTATCTTGGGCATAGCATTTTATCAAATCACCTCATTTTTTGGGGCAACACGTGAGGAACACAAATGCGAACAAGCCTGAATGGTCCCCAGGACTATATGCGAATGAAAACTCACACCCCAGAAGTGACTCGAACCCATACTCCCAGGAGCAACGCAACTGGTATGTACAGGGATGCCTTAAACCGCTTGACCATCACGACCGGACATAAGGAAGTGATAGCCTGAGCTATATGAACCACTTCCCCGCCGGCACTTGGATGGTTATCTTGGGCATAGCATTTTATCAAATCACCTCATTTTTTGGGGCAACACGTGAGGAACACAAATGCGAACAAGCCTGAATGGTCCCCAGGACTATATGCGAATGAAAACTCACACCCCAGAAGTGACTCGAACCCATACTCCCAGGAGCAACGCAACTGGTATGTACAGGGATGCCTTAAACCGCTTGACCATCACGACCGGACATAAGGAAGTGATAGCCTGAGCTATATGAACCACTTCCCCGCCGGCACTTGGATGGTTATCTTGGGCATAGCATTTTATCAAATCACCTCATTTTTTGGGGCAACACGTGAGGAACACAAATGCGAACAAGCCTGAATGGTCCCCAGGACTATATGCGAATGAAAACTCACACCCCAGAAGTGACTCGAACCCATACTCCCAGGAGCAACGCAACTGGTATGTACAGGGATGCCTTAAACCGCTTGACCATCACGACCGGACATAAGGAAGTGATAGCCTGAGCTATATGAACCACTTCCCCGCCGGCACTTGGATGGTTATCTTGGGCATAGCATTTTATCAAATCACCTCATTTTTTGGGGCAACACGTGAGGAACACAAATGCGAACAAGCCTGAATGGTCCCCAGGACTATATGCGAATGAAAACTCACACCCCAGAAGTGACTCGAACCCATACTCCCAGGAGCAACGCAACTGGTATGTACAGGGATGCCTTAAACCGCTTGACCATCACGACCGGACATAAGGAAGTGATAGCCTGAGCTATATGAACCACTTCCCCGCCGGCACTTGGATGGTTATCTTGGGCATAGCATTTTATCAAATCACCTCATTTTTTGGGGCAACACGTGAGGAACACAAATGCGAACAAGCCTGAATGGTCCCCAGGACTATATGCGAATGAAAACTCACACCCCAGAAGTGACTCGAACCCATACTCCCAGGAGCAACGCAACTGGTATGTACAGGGATGCCTTAAACCGCTTGACCATCACGACCGGACATAAGGAAGTGATAGCCTGAGCTATATGAACCACTTCCCCGCCGGCACTTGGATGGTTATCTTGGGCATAGCATTTTATCAAATCACCTCATTTTTTGGGGCAACACGTGAGGAACACAAATGCGAACAAGCCTGAATGGTCCCCAGGACTATATGCGAATGAAAACTCACACCCCAGAAGTGACTCGAACCCATACTCCCAGGAGCAACGCAACTGGTATGTACAGGGATGCCTTAAACCGCTTGACCATCACGACCGGACATAAGGAAGTGATAGCCTGAGCTATATGAACCACTTCCCCGCCGGCACTTGGATGGTTATCTTGGGCATAGCATTTTATCAAATCACCTCATTTTTGGGGCAACACGTGAGGAACACAAATGCGAACAAGCCTGAATGGTCCCCAGGACTATATGCGAATGAAAACTCACACCCCAGAAGTGACTCGAACCCATACTCCCAGGAGCAACGCAACTGGTATGTACAGGGATGCCTTAAACCGCTTGACCATCACGACCGGACATAAGGAAGTGATAGCCTGAGCTATATGAACCACTTCCCCGCCGGCACTTGGATGGTTATCTTGGGCATAGCATTTTATCAAATCACCTCATTTTTTGGGGCAACACGTGAGGAACACAAATGCGAACAAGCCTGAATGGTCCCCAGGACTATATGCGAATGAAAACTCACACCCCAGAAGTGACTCGAACCCATACTCCCAGGAGCAACGCAACTGGTATGTACAGGGATGCCTTAAACCGCTTGACCATCACGACCGGACATAAGGAAGTGATAGCCTGAGCTATATGAACCACTTCCCCGCCGGCACTTGGATGGTTATCTTGGGCATAGCATTTTATCAAATCACCTCATTTTTTGGGGCAACACGTGAGGAACACAAATGCGAACAAGCCTGAATGGTCCCCAGGACTATATGCGAATGAAAACTCACACCCCAGAAGTGACTCGAACCCATACTCCCAGGAGCAACGCAACTGGTATGTACAGGGATGCCTTAAACCGCTTGACCATCACGACCGGACATAAGGAAGTGATAGCCTGAGCTATATGAACCACTTCCCCGCCGGCACTTGGATGGTTATCTTGGGCATAGCATTTTATCAAATCACCTCATTTTTGGGGCAACACGTGAGGAACACAAATGCGAACAAGCCTGAATGGTCCCCAGGACTATATGCGAATGAAAACTCACACCCCAGAAGTGACTCGAACCCATACTCCCAGGAGCAACGCAACTGGTATGTACAGGGATGCCTTAAACCGCTTGACCATCACGACCGGACATAAGGAAGTGATAGCCTGAGCTATATGAACCACTTCCCCGCCGGCACTTGGATGGTTATCTTGGGCATAGCATTTTATCAAATCACCTCATTTTTTGGGGCAACACGTGAGGAACACAAATGCGAACAAGCCTGAATGGTCCCCAGGACTATATGCGAATGAAAACTCACACCCCAGAAGTGACTCGAACCCATACTCCCAGGAGCAACGCAACTGGTATGTACAGGGATGCCTTAAACCGCTTGACCATCACGACCGGACATAAGGAAGTGATAGCCTGAGCTATATGAACCACTTCCCCGCCGGCACTTGGATGGTTATCTTGGGCATAGCATTTTATCAAATCACCTCATTTTTTGGGGCAACACGTGAGGAACACAAATGCGAACAAGCCTGAATGGTCCCCAGGACTATATGCGAATGAAAACTCACACCCCAGAAGTGACTCGAACCCATACTCCCAGGAGCAACGCAACTGGTATGTACAGGGATGCCTTAAACCGCTTGACCATCACGACCGGACATAAGGAAGTGATAGCCTGAGCTATATGAACCACTTCCCCGCCGGCACTTGGATGGTTATCTTGGGCATAGCATTTTATCAAATCACCTCATTTTTTGGGGCAACACGTGAGGAACACAAATGCGAACAAGCCTGAATGGTCCCCAGGACTATATGCGAATGAAAACTCACACCCCAGAAGTGACTCGAACCCATACTCCCAGGAGCAACGCAACTGGTATGTACAGGGATGCCTTAAACCGCTTGACCATCACGACCGGACATAAGGAAGTGATAGCCTGAGCTATATGAACCACTTCCCCGCCGGCACTTGGATGGTTATCTTGGGCATAGCATTTTATCAAATCACCTCATTTTTTGGGGCAACACGTGAGGAACACAAATGCGAACAAGCCTGAATGGTCCCCAGGACTATATGCGAATGAAAACTCACACCCCAGAAGTGACTCGAACCCATACTCCCAGGAGCAACGCAACTGGTATGTACAGGGATGCCTTAAACCGCTTGACCATCACGACCGGACATAAGGAAGTGATAGCCTGAGCTATATGAACCACTTCCCCGCCGGCACTTGGATGGTTATCTTGGGCATAGCATTTTATCAAATCACCTCATTTTTTGGGGCAACACGTGAGGAACACAAATGCGAACAAGCCTGAATGGTCCCCAGGACTATATGCGAATGAAAACTCACACCCCAGAAGTGACTCGAACCCATACTCCCAGGAGCAACGCAACTGGTATGTACAGGGATGCCTTAAACCGCTTGACCATCACGACCGGACATAAGGAAGTGATAGCCTGAGCTATATGAACCACTTCCCCGCCGGCACTTGGATGGTTATCTTGGGCATAGCATTTTATCAAATCACCTCATTTTTTGGGGCAACACGTGAGGAACACAAATGCGAACAAGCCTGAATGGTCCCCAGGACTATATGCGAATGAAAACTCACACCCCAGAAGTGACTCGAACCCATACTCCCAGGAGCAACGCAACTGGTATGTACAGGGATGCCTTAAACCGCTTGACCATCACGACCGGACATAAGGAAGTGATAGCCTGAGCTATATGAACCACTTCCCCGCCGGCACTTGGATGGTTATCTTGGGCATAGCATTTTATCAAATCACCTCATTTTTTGGGGCAACACGTGAGGAACACAAATGCGAACAAGCCTGAATGGTCCCCAGGACTATATGCGAATGAAAACTCACACCCCAGAAGTGACTCGAACCCATACTCCCAGGAGCAACGCAACTGGTATGTACAGGGATGCCTTAAACCGCTTGACCATCACGACCGGACATAAGGAAGTGATAGCCTGAGCTATATGAACCACTTCCCCGCCGGCACTTGGATGGTTATCTTGGGCATAGCATTTTATCAAATCACCTCATTTTTTGGGGCAACACGTGAGGAACACAAATGCGAACAAGCCTGAATGGTCCCCAGGACTATATGCGAATGAAAACTCACACCCCAGAAGTGACTCGAACCCATACTCCCAGGAGCAACGCAACTGGTATGTACAGGGATGCCTTAAACCGCTTGACCATCACGACCGGACATAAGGAAGTGATAGCCTGAGCTATATGAACCACTTCCCCGCCGGCACTTGGATGGTTATCTTGGGCATAGCATTTTATCAAATCACCTCATTTTTTGGGGCAACACGTGAGGAACACAAATGCGAACAAGCCTGAATGGTCCCCAGGACTATATGCGAATGAAAACTCACACCCCAGAAGTGACTCGAACCCATACTCCCAGGAGCAACGCAACTGGTATGTACAGGGATGCCTTAAACCGCTTGACCATCACGACCGGACATAAGGAAGTGATAGCCTGAGCTATATGAACCACTTCCCCGCCGGCACTTGGATGGTTATCTTGGGCATAGCATTTTATCAAATCACCTCATTTTTGGGGCAACACGTGAGGAACACAAATGCGAACAAGCCTGAATGGTCCCCAGGACTATATGCGAATGAAAACTCACACCCCAGAAGTGACTCGAACCCATACTCCCAGGAGCAACGCAACTGGTATGTACAGGGATGCCTTAAACCGCTTGACCATCACGACCGGACATAAGGAAGTGATAGCCTGAGCTATATGAACCACTTCCCCGCCGGCACTTGGATGGTTATCTTGGGCATAGCATTTTATCAAATCACCTCATTTTTTGGGGCAACACGTGAGGAACACAAATGCGAACAAGCCTGAATGGTCCCCAGGACTATATGCGAATGAAAACTCACACCCCAGAAGTGACTCGAACCCATACTCCCAGGAGCAACGCAACTGGTATGTACAGGGATGCCTTAAACCGCTTGACCATCACGACCGGACATAAGGAAGTGATAGCCTGAGCTATATGAACCACTTCCCCGCCGGCACTTGGATGGTTATCTTGGGCATAGCATTTTATCAAATCACCTCATTTTTTGGGGCAACACGTGAGGAACACAAATGCGAACAAGCCTGAATGGTCCCCAGGACTATATGCGAATGAAAACTCACACCCCAGAAGTGACTCGAACCCATACTCCCAGGAGCAACGCAACTGGTATGTACAGGGATGCCTTAAACCGCTTGACCATCACGACCGGACATAAGGAAGTGATAGCCTGAGCTATATGAACCACTTCCCCGCCGGCACTTGGATGGTTATCTTGGGCATAGCATTTTATCAAATCACCTCATTTTTGGGGCAACACGTGAGGAACACAAATGCGAACAAGCCTGAATGGTCCCCAGGACTATATGCGAATGAAAACTCACACCCCAGAAGTGACTCGAACCCATACTCCCAGGAGCAACGCAACTGGTATGTACAGGGATGCCTTAAACCGCTTGACCATCACGACCGGACATAAGGAAGTGATAGCCTGAGCTATATGAACCACTTCCCCGCCGGCACTTGGATGGTTATCTTGGGCATAGCATTTTATCAAATCACCTCATTTTTTGGGGCAACACGTGAGGAACACAAATGCGAACAAGCCTGAATGGTCCCCAGGACTATATGCGAATGAAAACTCACACCCCAGAAGTGACTCGAACCCATACTCCCAGGAGCAACGCAACTGGTATGTACAGGGATGCCTTAAACCGCTTGACCATCACGACCGGACATAAGGAAGTGATAGCCTGAGCTATATGAACCACTTCCCCGCCGGCACTTGGATGGTTATCTTGGGCATAGCATTTTATCAAATCACCTCATTTTTTGGGGCAACACGTGAGGAACACAAATGCGAACAAGCCTGAATGGTCCCCAGGACTATATGCGAATGAAAACTCACACCCCAGAAGTGACTCGAACCCATACTCCCAGGAGCAACGCAACTGGTATGTACAGGGATGCCTTAAACCGCTTGACCATCACGACCGGACATAAGGAAGTGATAGCCTGAGCTATATGAACCACTTCCCCGCCGGCACTTGGATGGTTATCTTGGGCATAGCATTTTATCAAATCACCTCATTTTTTGGGGCAACACGTGAGGAACACAAATGCGAACAAGCCTGAATGGTCCCCAGGACTATATGCGAATGAAAACTCACACCCCAGAAGTGACTCGAACCCATACTCCCAGGAGCAACGCAACTGGTATGTACAGGGATGCCTTAAACCGCTTGACCATCACGACCGGACATAAGGAAGTGATAGCCTGAGCTATATGAACCACTTCCCCGCCGGCACTTGGATGGTTATCTTGGGCATAGCATTTTATCAAATCACCTCATTTTTTGGGGCAACACGTGAGGAACACAAATGCGAACAAGCCTGAATGGTCCCCAGGACTATATGCGAATGAAAACTCACACCCCAGAAGTGACTCGAACCCATACTCCCAGGAGCAACGCAACTGGTATGTACAGGGACGCCTTAAACCGCTTGACCATCACGACCGGACATAAGGAAGTGATAGCCTGAGCTATATGAACCACTTCCCCGCCGGCACTTGGATGGTTATCTTGGGCATAGCATTTTATCAAATCACCTCATTTTTTGGGGCAACACGTGAGGAACACAAATGCGAACAAGCCTGAATGGTCCCAGGACTATATGCGAATGAAAACTCACACCCCAGAAGTGACTCGAACCCATACTCCCAGGAGCAACGCAACTGGTATATACAGGGGTGCCTTAAACCGCTTGACTATCACGACCGGACAAAAGGAAGTGATAGCCGGAGCTATATGAACCACTTCCCCGCCAGCACTTGGATGGTTATCTTGGGCATAGCATTTTATCAAATCACCTCATTTTTGGGGGCACACGTGAGGAACACAAATGCGAACAAGCCTGAATGGTCCCCAGGACTATATGCGAATGAAAACTCACACCCCAGAAGTGACTCGAACCCATACTCCCAGAGCAACGCAACTGGTATATACAGGAACGCCTTAAAACCGCTGACCATCACGACCGGACAAAGAAGTGATAGCCTGAGCTATCAGGAAGTGATAGCCTGAGCTATCAGGAAGTGATAGCCTGAGTTATCTCAGGCTATCACTTCCTTTTGTCCGGTCGTGATGGTCAAGCGGGTTAAGGCGTCCCTATAATACAGTTGCGTTGCTCTGGTAGTATGGGTTCGAGTCACTTCTGGGGTGAGTTTTCATTCGCATATAGTCTTGGGGACCATTCAGGCTTGTTCGCATTTGTGTTCCTCACGTGTCCCCCAAAAATGAGGTGATTTGATAAAATGCTATGCCCAAGATAACCATCCAAGTGCCGGCGGGGAAGTGTTCATTTAGCTCGGCTATCACTTCCTTTTGTCCGGTCGTGATGGTCAAGGGTTTAGGCGTCCCTGTTATACCAGTTGCTTGCTCCTGGGAGTATGGGTTCGAGTCACTTCTGGGGTGTGAGTTTTCATTCGCTATAGTCCTGGGGACCATTCAGGCTTGTTTCGCATTTGTGTTCCTCACGTGTTGCCCAAAAAATGAGGTGATTTGATAAAATGCTATGCCCAAGATAACCATCCAAGTGCCGGCGGGAAGTGTTTCATATAGCTCGGCTATCACTTCCTTTGTCCGGTCGTGATGGTCAAGCGTTTTAAGGCGTCCCTGTACATACCAGTTGCGTTGCTCCTGGGAGTATGGGTTCGAGTCACTTCTGGGGTGTGAGTTTTCATTCGCATATAGTCCTGGGGACCATTCAGCTTGTTTGCATTTGTGTTCCTCACGTGTTGCCCCAAAAATGAAGTGATTTGATAAAATGCTATGCCCAAGATAACCATCCAAGTGCCTGCGGGGAGTGGTTCATATAGCTCGGCTATCACTTCCTTTTGTCCGGTCGTGATGGTCAAGCGGTTTAAGGCGTCCCTGTATACTAGTTGCGTTGCTCCTGGGAGTATGGGTTCGAGTAACTTCTGGGGTGTGAGTTTTCATTCGCATAGTCCTGGGGACCATTCAGGCTTGTTCGCATTTGTGTTCCTCACGTGTTGCCCCAAAAAATGAGGTGATTTGATAAAATGCTATGCCCAAGATAACCATCCAAGTGCCGGCGGGAAAGTGGTTCATATAGCTCGGCTATCACTTCCTTTTGTCCGGTCGTGATGGTCAAGCATGTTTAAGGCGTCCCTGTATATACCAGTTGCGTTGCTCCTGGGAGATGGGTTCGAGTCACTTCTGGGGTGTGAGTTTCATCAATATAATATATATATATATATATATATAATATATATATATATTATATATATATATTATATATATTATATATATATAATGGGGCTCGACTTACGATGCTAATTCAGTGATTGTCCTTAATTGCGTTTCCAGTAGGATGATGATGGTAGTGATGGTGGAGGTGGAGACAGTGTCACTTTGTGTGTTCCACTCTTCACTTATATAGATATAAATGTTCTAGGAATTTTCCTTGTAGATATTGTCCAGGTACTCCCTCAGTTCTAGAGAGTAATCTCTGGTGATAAAGATAATTCGATAAGGTGTCCTGAGCTAAGTGTCCGCAAGGCACCATGGTACGTTTTCACTGTTTTGTAAACACATGCGTAATGCCCAGGGGTGCCCCAGTCGGTCGGCTTCTTCCCGAGATGGCTCCTCCCTCTCCCTTTAGAAGGGTAGCTTCCAATGAATATTGATTGATTATTTTACTGTCTAGGCATAGGATTGAGATAAGATGTGATTATAATATTATTAGATATAGGATATAAAGATAATAAGTAGTACTTGATAGTACTACTGATTCTTATTAAGTGTTCGATATAATTCCTACCGGATATCGATTCATGTTCCAATAGTTTTTTAATTAAGAAATCCTTCTAGAAGCTTCTGGATCCTTGAGAGATCATGCACAAAGTCATGTAGGCACCTATAGGGCCCTATGGTGTATGTGATCATAGTGGCATTGTCATCTAGGATCAAGATGTATAATGAATCTATAGTGATTCTGCTATGATTCTGATATTTTGATATGATTTAGATATGATACATTTCTTAGATAATAATATATAGTGGGTAAAAATTTCCCACATCTTCCAGAGGGAGAGAACTGGCACAGAGTCCATACTAAGGACAAGAGTAACCATATGTATTCATTTACTCTCTATTGGATTGATAATATAAGTGCAAATTTTGCTTGCACTTTTATGTGGCTGTTCGTTGTGGACGAGTGTGTCTGTAAGGAGTCTGTGGGTCATGTGGAGTTAGAGGGTCTTGAGGTCTCCCAAGATCTAACGTAGCTGACTCACTGATTCCATGTGGATGAGTTTGTCCAATGTATTCAGGGAAGTTGTCAACGGCCGTTATTTACCCTTGATTCTATTTCCATGATTACTGTCTGAAGTTCATGAAGATTGATTTTCTGACGGTGTTGAGATTTTCTCAAGGATCTTTTGACAGTTCCTATTAACCCTTCATAAAATCCTCCGTGCCATGGGGCTCTCGGAGGGATAAATTTCCATCTGCAATGACGCTGTTCCAGTGTGAAAGTAACTGCAGGATGGGAACAGATTTCCCATAGACATGCTTCTCCAGCTACCAAGTTTGCTCCGTTATCTGAAATCATCAGCTTAGGGCATGATCGGCGTGCTGCGAATCTGCGAAAAGTTTGGATAAATGATTGAGCAGTCATGTCGGGTGCTACCTCTAGATGTACTGCTCTGGTGGTGGCACAGAACAGACAGATGTATGCCTTAATAGGCTGCTTATCTGCAGTCCCTGTTAAATATTTGCTCCTGTATAATCTACTCCTGTCGTCTCGAAAGGATGTAGATGGACCACTCGTTCATTTGGTAGGGGTGGTGCCCTGGATAAGAACATGTTCTTGCATCATACCTTCGGCATATCATGCAATTCTTCAAGATTGATTTGACTTACTGTCTTCCCTGAGGAATCCAATACTGCTGTCTAATATGCGTGTGACTAACCACCTCCATGTTTGCTGATTTGTTGATGTGTGTGAAACACAATCAACCTTGTGATCCAATGATTTTTTGGTAAAAGCCATGGATGCACGGTATCTAGATTGATATCTGCGTGTTTAAGTCTCCCTTCACAACGCAGAATGTTGTGATTTTCTTGGTCTATCCACATACCGATTGTGTTTTAACTTATGCGGAAGATTTTCATAGTAATTCCAATAAGTTTCTCTCTGGGCTTGTCTTATCCAATAGATAAGTGCATCTGAAAAAGTGTATTTTATACCTCTTTCCTGAGATAATGAAACATGTTATAGGTTACATTGATTAATTTGATGAGCGAGGGGTAACGAGTACAATCCAAGACTGATATTGAGCTTGCTGCCTGGTGGTAGTTATGGTTTGTGTCGTAATGACGTGAGGGTTTTTGTTCCGGCCAACTACCATTCACTAACCATCGAGGCCCATGAAACCAAATATCTGCCTTCACAAACTGTTTAAACCTCATACCTCTTGGTAAGAGATCAGCTGGATTATCTTTTGTTGGTACATGCAACAAATGAAAGCCTGCAATGCAGTTAGTTCCATCTGAGGCAAAGTCCTCTTTCTTAATGGAGTGACTCTGGCCTTAGAGGTGATAAGATATGATTGATGGGAAGTCACTAAGTAAGCACAAGCTCCAAAAGCTTTGGCTGACGATCTGCAAATACATGTAGTGATACTTCATCATTTTCCTCAACTATATGTTTCGGAAAGATTATCTTTTCGACTAAAGTTTGTTCTTGAGCCACTTCCATCCAAGCTTTTTGTAACTGATTGTGGTGGATCATCCCACCAACTTTAGTCTTCCAGCTTCTTGCACCAATAAATACCACTTGATAGTTAAAGGATTTAGTAGACCATGGGTCGAATACTTTGCTAACCTGTGAAAGCAA
>WNGS01004694.1:0-16998 GCA_020271785.1 Procambarus virginalis
AGTTCCCTGTTCAACTTTTCCCCAGTTTATCCTTTAATTAAAATTGAATTTATTGAATAATCCCTCTTGCTTAATCGTGTTTTAAGCCTATTACATATATTATTGTTTGCACTTCAATGAGCTTGTGATGTGAGTATTTTTGTATCTGAGATTGTAATGTCCCTGATCGTCTTCTTTGATTATAAAGTTCAGATCTATATTTCCGTTCCTAGTTCAATCTCGCATCTGCTGTTGAGTGAAATTTGTCACAAATCTAAGTAGTTCTCTAATCTATGGTTGGCTATGTCCAGATAGATTTCTTGGTATAATATTCTTGTTTATTCTTGGTGTAATATCTGCATTTGAGACTTGTGCAGGTTGAAGTCACCTAGGAAGATAATATCAGG
The DNA here is from genome assembly GCA_020271785.1 of Procambarus virginalis. Taxonomy (NCBI): domain Eukaryota; kingdom Metazoa; phylum Arthropoda; class Malacostraca; order Decapoda; family Cambaridae; genus Procambarus; species Procambarus virginalis. Next base: position 387 of record WNGS01004694.1, read on the forward strand.
TATTGGGTTTGCCAGATTATCGAGGTTATTCTCTATTTTGTTCATGTAATTCGTGAATTCCTCACCCGTTGCATCTGGCAGTTTGCATATAATATATAATTATATTTATATTAGAATAATAAGTATATTTATCTTTCTCCCAGGAAAAGTTAACTACCACCTCATTTGTAGTTAACATGCCCAGGGCATACAAAGTCTTCTGTTATGTACAAACCTGTCCCTCCATGTGACCTATTTACCCTATCACATCTATATAGATTATATTCTTATGTGCACTGTCCAAAAGTTACCTGCATGAGTTTCTGTGAGAACTCCAAATACTGCATTTGACTCGGCGAGGAGGCCAATTAAAAAGGATTTTTTTTGCTCTTGATTTTAGTCCTTGTATGTTGGCAAAGACCAGTGCGGTTGCGCTCTTTGGGGTAATTTGATGAAGATTTTTCTGGCAGACCAGTTATGCGTGGGCATGTCAGTTTTGTTCAGATCAGTACAGATTGTTGCATAGTTGTTGCCTGTCCCAGTTGTAACTCTGTTGTAGAGTGTAATTGTATATGTGACTCTGGTGTGCAAGTAGGTATTTCAGCCAGTTCCATACATACACTTTGCTCCACCTTTTGAAACCTCTTTGTCTGGTTATATATAGTGATTTCTTTCCTCTAAAGCCATTTTCTTGTTTGCCACTATGTAGCGTTCCTTTAGTGCCTTTCACGTGAAGGTATGGGCAGCAGAGTTCATAACATTTTCTTTCATCGAGTGAGCTTTCCTACATAAAACGAAAAAAATAATCTAAGTGTTGATCCAAAGTGACATTCTCTTTTCCTAAGTATATTTAGATATCTTTTGATAAGTTAGTAGCTGCATTCAAATCCTTTTCTAGTTCCAGAATGTCTACAAATGTCCTTTACATATTTGTACTTGTATAAATATTTTAAAGTTGAATGCACTAGTTAGTTTGTTCTAAAACATACTTAAGAGTCTTTCTGTTGCAGGTGTGTGAGGGAGCTGCAGGTGTGTGAGGGAGCTGCAAGTGTACGTATTTAGTTGTGCTTGTGGGGGGGGGGGTTGAGCTCTGGCTCATTGGTCCCGCCTCTCAACTGTCAATCAACTGGTGTACAGGTTCCTAAGCATAATGGGCACTATCATATCTACATTTGAATCTGTGTATGGAGTCTGCCTCCACCACATCACTGCTTCATGCATTCCATTTATTAACTATTCAGACAGAAAGTTCTTTCTAACGTCCCTTTGGCTCATTTGGTTACTCGGTTTCCACATGTGTACCCCCTTGTTCGCGTACCCCTCGTGTTAAACAGTTTATCCTTATCTACCTTATCAATACCTCTGAGAATTTTGTAGATAGTGATCATGTCTCCTCGAGCTCTTCTGTCTTCCAGAGCCGTGAGGTGCATTTCTCGCAGCCTTTCCTCATAACCCATGCCTCTTAGTTCTGGATCTAGCCTAGTGGCATACTTCTGAGCTTTTTCCAGTTTCTTACGTTTGACAAGGTACGGGCTCATGCTGGGGCTGCATTCTTCAGGATTGGTCTTACATGTGTGGTGTACAAAGTTCAGAATGATTCCTTACACAGGTTCCTGAAGGCAGTTCTGGTGTTAACCAGCCTTGCGTATGTCTCTGATGTTATTCTTTTTGTGAGCTTCAGGAGACAGGTTTGTTATGATATCAACTCCTAGATCTTTGTCACTTTCATGAAGGACTTCTTCTCCCATTCGGTATCTTGTCTGGCTTCCTATTTTCACTGCCTAGATTCATTTAATTACATTTACTCGGGTTGAACTTTAGTAGCCATTTATTAAACCATTCATTCAGTTTGCCTAGGTCATCTTGTAGCCTCATACTATCTTCATCTGTCTTAATCCTTCTCATAATATTTGTATCATCAGCAAACAATGAGAGGAACGAGTCATTACCCTCTGGGAGATTATTTACATATATCAAACAGTATAGGTCCAAGGACTGAACCCTGCGGGACTCAACTGGTGACGCCTCGCCAATCTGAGAAATCACCTTTCACAGTGACTCGCTGTCCTCTGTTGCTTAGGTACTCCCTTATCCAGTGGAGTACCTTCCCTTTCACTCCCGACTGCATCTCCAGCTTTTACATTAGTCTCGTGTAGTACTGTGTCAAAGGCTTTCTGGTGATCCAAAAATATGCAGTCTGCCCAGCCCTCTCTATCTTGCCTCATATTTGTTGCCTGGTCGTAGGCAATTAATTCTGTGAGGCAGGACTTGCCATCCCTGAACCAATGCTGCTGTTACAAAGTTCTTTCGCTCCAGATGTTCCACTAGTTTTTTTCGCACAATATTCTCCATCTTAAATGATATGCAAATTAGGGACACTGGCCTGTAGTTCAGTGCCTCCTGCCGATCACCCCATCTTGTATATTGAGACTACATTGGCCATCTTCCAACTTCTTGGCAGTTCACCTGTTACCAGTGATTTGTTGTACACCATGGAGAGTGACACCGAGCTTCTGCTCCTTCCTTTAATAATCATGTTGAGATTTCATCTGGGCCTATAGCCTTTGTCACATCCAATACTAGCTGACACTTCCTCACCTCCCCCCTTGTAATCACAAACACCTCTAAAGGTGTCTGGTTTGATATTCCCCTCTTGTATCTCTGGGACTTCTGCTTTCTCTACTGTGAAGACCTCCTAGAATCTCTTCTAGAGTTCTTCGCACACCTCCTTGTCGTTTGTAGTGAATCTGTCTGCCCCTACCCTAAATTTAATTATTTGTTCCTTCACCTTTGTTTTTCTCTGGATGTGGCTGTGCAGAAATTTAGGTTGTCTTTGTCTTGCTTGCTATGTCATTTTCATATTGTCGCTCTTTTCTCACCCAGACGTACTCATTCCTATCACTGTGGTATCTTTCTCTGATCTGTACTGTAATGTTATTACTGTAGTTTCTCCATGCCCTTGTACTTCGTTGCTTTGCCATCTTACATCTCTGATTAAACCATGGGTTTCTTGTCTCTATTTCGTTTTTTCCTTTTGGACTGGGACGAACTTGTCTGCTGCCTCCTTACACTTCTACGTGATGTAGTCAATGTCTTGGGCCGTCTTTCCTCCGAGTTCTGTTTCCCACACTACATCTGTTAGAAATTTTATCTCCTCATAGTTTCCCTTCCGAAATGCCAGCTTATTGTGTTCCGGGTTTTTCTTTGAGAACCTTAATCCTACTTCGACCAGATACTCAAACATACACTGTGATCACTCATTCCCACTGGGGCTTCGAAACAGATTTCCCTAATATCTGAGTCGTTCAGAGTGAATACTAGGAAGAGTTTCGCTGGTTCATTGTTGCCTCTCATTCTTGTGGCATCCCTAACATGCTGACTTAAAAAGTTCTTCATCGCCACTCCCAGTAGTTTAGCTCCCCATGTTTCCTTGCCTCCATGCTGTTCCTTGTTTTCCCATTCTATCCTTACGTGATTGAAGTCCCCCATGATGAGCAGATGGGTTCGATTCCTACTGGCGGCAGCGGCTGCTCTCTCAATTATAGTGTTAACCGCCTTGTTTTTCCTGTAATACTCTTGCCTGGGTGTTGTATAATATATCACTGTTACTACTACTCTTGGTCCTCCCATCGTCATGGTTCCTGTTGTGAAGTCTCTGAACTCCTCACAGTCGGGAATAATCATTTCCTCGAAACTCCATTCCTTTCTCATCAGCCTCCTCCCCTTTCCTTCCCCCTTCCTTCCCCCTCTCTCCTTATTACAGTGTAGTTCTGGAGAAACACCGCTTTTGTTATTATTCCCGAGTGTTGTTTCTTAGTCCAATTACAACTGGGTTCGCTTTTTGTGCTCTTTCCCTAAATTCACTTGCCTTGCTTGTGATCCCAATTATGTTAGAGTACATTACCTTAAAGCTGACTCTCTTCTGTCCATTCTCAGTTAACCTCCCCTATCTGAGGGGAGGTTGAGCCGAGGAACGGGGGACCTTGGGTGTAAGGGGGGGGGGGGAGTTGGAGGAGCTGGTACCTGGGGGCTGGGATGGTCTGGGGTGGTGTGGCTGAAAGGAGTCTGGTGCTGGGGGTCACTTAGGGCATGGAATGGGGGAGCACAGGGGGCATGTGGTGGAAGGGGAGGGAGGCCTTGGGTTATGGAATGCAGTGGAGTCTGGGGGTGGGATGGCAGGGAGAATAGTGGTTGGGGAGGGTGCTTGTGAGATGGTTAACAGGGTATTATCAAATGCTAGGGGGTGGTCAAGGAAAGGGGGGGGACAGAGTATGAGGTGAGGGGATGGGGATGTACAGGGAGGATATTGGGCGAGGGAGGATGGGGCGCTAAGGATGGAATGGGATGATGCGAGACAGGGAGGGTATGAGGTGACAGGAGGGAGGGGACAGGGAGGGAATTAGATGAAAGGGGACAAAAAGGGAATGGGGTGAAAGGGGACAGGAAGGGTATGGGGTGAAAGGAGACAGGATGGGTATGGGGTGAAAGCGGACAGGAAGGGAATGGGGTGAAAGGAGACAAGGAAGGTAAGGCGTGATGGGGAAGGGGGTACAGGGAGGGTATTGGGGGAGGGGGAGAAGGGAAGGGTAAGGGAGGGTAGACTGGGCCTTGGAATGAGGGCAGGGAGGGTTCAGTGTAGGGGGATTTCTATGGGGAGGAAGATGGGGATGTTGTCCTTGTTACCTATCGTTTGTTAAGGCTCGTAACCAACAACCTGAAATCAACTAGTCTAGGGTAATCACTAAGGTTGTATAAGCGGGTCACCAGTATAACTCCATGACAAGTACAGAGAATAACAAGTAAAATATTTCTTGGGAAAAAAGAAATATGCATAAGTTTAAAAATATTATATTGCAACATATATACTCACAGATGATCACTGATTCACTTATTACAAATAACAAATAAAAATGTCTCTCCCAGAACAAATAACTACTAAAAGCTAGAAAACAAAAGACACAGACTTATCTCCCATGTTACGTCTCCGAGTACCAGCCAGCAACTGACTGCTGCGCGGCTACTCAACCCAAAATTCCTCTCCCCCCTCTGCTCAACAGGATGAGGGTTGGAAAACATTGACTTTTTAATGAGACTAATTCAACCACCACTGGTTCTCAAAATACATTTAGAATATTAAATAACATAATAGGTATTTCCCAAAATTAATAAGTACAATGCTAACTGCATAATTACTGTATATACGTAATTAATGAATATAAATATTGTCACATCTGGAACTTAAAACTGAACAGGTCCAGCAAACTCTTTCCCGAATCTAACAGGTCAAATACGTGTGTGGAGACGCCACCGCTCCTGTACCCCCTGACATTGCCAACTCACACGATGATTATAATACATATACACATATACAGTTGATATCACGAAAGTTTATATAAATTTTATTACGTAGCCAGCTATGAGTACGTAACAGTCCTCTCCTCTGGGGTTGCTGGGGTGCAGGTTGGGAGTACCCCACTTCCCTCCAGGGCAGTTGAGTTGGGGTCTGTGGTTCCCTGGTTCTCTCCTCTGCCCCTCTGTTTCCTCCTCGCTTCTGCTGCCTTTACTACCGCTTCCCTCATCATGTCCCTCTTGAGGAATACTTTCCTGTAACCTCCCACATTGGTACAGAAGGCTTTTCCTTGCAAGAATTGCTTCCTTTGCATTCATGTTTGTAAACACTATCTGACGATCTGTCCCGAGTCCATCCTCTGAATAGACAGTTTGTTATAATACTAAATGTAATGAGTACAGTCCTGACTATCGGCATAGTACATAAATAAACTTCATCGCCAGCATCGCACAAAAATATTGACATGTTAGAGCTTAATTGAAAAGCTGCACAGAAAACCACGACCTAGCCTAACCCTGGGAGTGTAAGAGGACAAGCATGTAAATAGCATTTATTGCTTTTGAATTACAATTAGTACTTAACCTATAGCTATATTGATATTACAATATTATAAAACAAATAAAACAAAACTAAAGTCTTTCAATAAATTATAAAGTAACTCGGGATATTCTCAAATTTTGTATAAAATCTCTCTTGTTTAATAAAACTTCATAATTGAAATTTGTGTATATAGAACGGAAGAGTGCTCACGCTCAGCCGTCGTCGAGAGCAGTTGTCTCTCACAGCCCTTTGACCTCCTGTCGCCGATTCGAGACCAGTGTGGTTGTCGGCAGTTGGTTAAACCAAACTACATCCATCTGACAGCAAGAAACCAGGAAGATTAAAAACCACAAAGACGAAATCGTCAATTATTGGCCAGCAAGCCGGCAGGAGGGGCGCTGCGCCAACCGCCATCTCTGCCACCCTCCTCCACTCACCGACCACTCCCTTTACTCTCCACATCCTTCACAGTTCCAACCCATCCTCACCCTTCTCTCCTCAACCCTACCACACCTCACTCATCTACCATTCTCCATTTTCACCTCGCCACTCATCCCACCCCCACCTCTCCATCAGCCCCTATCACTAAACCGTTTTGAACTACATGTACTAACCCCTGTCTTTCTGATCTGTTACTCTACTCTTGCTCCACTTGATTTAACTGACAGCGCAAGTTCCACAGCCAATCGGTAGTAAATCTGGTCACGCAAAGAGTCGGGGCTACTGTGTTGCCATTGTAGCATGGCTAGGGTTTGTTAGGATTAGGAGCACTTTGTGCAATTCTAGGATTTTGACTGACCATTAAAACTTCACTCTCACCAGCAATTATTGCTAGCCACCAATCTTGCTACCTCCATCATCATGCCAGTAAGACTTAAAATAAGGTTCGTTGAACCTTATAAACGTAATGAAACCCAGATTTCCAATGTTCTTGGCACACATGGTGATTTTTCACCTGTTGAAATTTATCTTACAACCAACGTGCAATTGTTTTGCTTCCAACTGAAGATGAGCTTCAGAAAGTTCTACACCCTGAAAGTGTCTGCATTCTATGCAGCAGGCATAATTCCTGTTGCTACTGGCAAATTCCAAGCTGGAAGGACTGTGTCGCGATTCAATCGCCTCATAGCCAGGGACCACAACGACAATGAAATACTTGAAATCAATAGTCAATAGCAACAAGCTATATAAATACACAATCACCAAAGACAACCCACGCCCCACTCTAAAGATAACGTTTGCTACTACTGCCCACGCTACCTAGGTGATTGATCAGGGATTAAAATGCTTTGAGTACATATGAACACCTGAAGAAATCTCAAGAGAACGTTACACTGATATTAAGTAATGCTTTCGATGCTTCAGCTTCCTTCACGTGGCCCCCTCCCTGTCCAGCTCGTTGCTGCCGTGAAGGGGCTTGGTGGGTGGCTGCCGGAGTGTGATGCTCCTTGAAACGGTCCCCTGTCCTTTTGTAGCCTTGTGCTCCTGCTGCTGTCCTCACAAATTTTGCTGGACGCCTTTTTCTTTTCCTTTTGTTTCGTTTTTCTCTCCCCCCCCCCCCCCGCTCTTCTCCTTTCTCGTTGTCATTTCCTGCTGACCTTGTGCCTGTTTTGATCATTCTTCTGGTGTTTGAGGAAGCATACTCTTGCACCCATAGAACTGTAGTACCCGTCTCGAGCGAGGGGAACCTTTTATTGCGAATCCTCCTTTTGTCACTGAACCCGATCTCGACGGACTGACGGTTCTTAAGGTGGCGTTTGTGGGGCGTATACTTACGACGCACCCCTAGGGGGCCCCTGCATGATCGGCGATAGCTTCTTGTTGGGTGTCCTGCCTCTAATTGTGGCTCCATGGTGGGTGTGGGGGCACATTCGTGAATGAACGTTTGTTTTCGTATTTATGTCTATGACTATTCCTCTTGTACCCTCTCATGCTAGTGGGGTGGGCGACCAAGCCCTCGAGTTGGACTGAATTGGAAGACCGGGCTCTGTAGCCCTCGCTGCGTTGTGCCCCGACCTTGCTCCTTTGACCCTCCTGACTACTGCCCTCGGCTCCCCTCCCTCTGTGGTTGGATCGAGCCACAAGCCCCCAGTGGTGACACCTCGTCTCCTGGCACGGCTCACTCTCGTTGTGTTTACTGCGCCTTTTAACCCCCCTCTGGGGTTCTCAACGCCGTCCGTGCCACAGCCGCTCTTGTTCGATTCCTTCCCGTACTGATGCATATTAAGCCTTGTTTGGTCCCGCTTTGTGGGCCAAATACTTTGATCTCCTCCCTCTTGATTCTACGCCGCCTGACGATTTTTCCCTCCATAAGCATCTCGTTGATTCCGTAGATGCTTCTGTTACCTGCAACTCCACCCGTTTCGGTACACGTGTCATTGAAGCTCCTTCTCAGGATGCGACCTCCCGCTTGGCCACCATATCCTACCCTGGTGAGACCCCTGTTCGGGTCTCGAACGCTCGGTTGAATGCCAGTGTTGGCACTATTCTCCTCTTGCCCCATGTTGCAACCGGTGTTCGGAATCTGATATACTGCCACGATGATATTCGGCATATCCTCGAAGCCCAGGGCCATTCTGTCCTTCAGGTAGACACGTTTTCTCGTCCCCCCTCGTGGTCGTCGCCGTCAGCCACTTTGGGTTGTTAAGATTACCTTTGATGGTAGGACCCTTCCACCCTCTGTCATTCTTGCTGGTGCCAGGTGCTCTGTCCAAGAGTACATTCCCTCTCCTCGGCTCTGTAATAGGTGCTGGAGGTTTGGGCTTGGAGTCCTCCGCTGCTCCAGTACTCTGTCATTTGTGTTGGGGGCGAAGGTCACTCTAAGTCGGAGTGCACTTTTTCCCATGTTCGCTGACTCAATTAAGGTGAGGCCCACCCTACCTTCACTTGTGCGTGTATACATTATAAGCTTGAGGCAGCCATCCTCAACTTGAAGCACCAGGAGCGTTTGTCTTTTCCTGAGGCGAGGCGCCAAGTTCGACGTCTCCCAACTCATGTTAACGTCTCTTATGCTCGTATGTTGCGCTCTTCCTCTACCCGTCCTTCCCACCATCCTCAGACTCAGTTTCCAGGCCTTGCGCCCTGACACGCCCACCGCCCCTCTCCTCTGTTCCTTTGAGTTCTGTCCCGAAAGGTCCACCTCCTAGTCCTCTGTCTGGGGTTCCGTTTCTTTCTGCCCGGTCTGTCATGTCTCCTGTGTCTTCGTCTCCCTCCCATCCTCCTTCCCATCTTTCTCCTCTGTCTATTGGCTCTCCACTCCGCTTGTCGGTACGGGCTGATGTCCATCGCTCTCCCAACAACCGTCGTGTATGCTCTCATTCTGCTTCTGTTGAGACGCTAGAATCCGTTGCCCATTACGTAATTACTGGGATGCCTGTCTCTTTGAGTCAGAGGCGTAAGCCTGGCTCCACTCCTTCCTCCCCCCAGCAGGGAGCCGATCGGCCAAGCGGACAGCACGCTGGACTTGTGATCCTGTGGTCCTGGGTTCGATCCCAGGCGCCGGGGAGAAACAATGGGCAGAGTTTTTCACTCTATGCCCCTGTTACCTAGCAGAAAAATAGGTACCTGGGTGTTAGTCAGCTGTCACAGGCTGCTTCCTGGGGGTGGAGGCCTGGTCGAGGACCGGGCTGCGGGGACACTAAAAAGCCCCGAAATCATCTCAAGATAACCTCAAGATAACCTCAAGACCCCTATCTCTGACTCCCTCACTCCGTCCCCTCCCATTTCGGTGGTTACGCCCTGTTCCTGCTTTGGAGGTCTCTTTGGCCCCCGCTTCCCTCTCGGTTGGTGCCCTTGCTGAGGTGCATTCCCTGGTTTCTGCCTCTCCTGCTGCTGTCCTTGACCCTCGGTTATCCTCCTCCTCTTTCTCCTCCTACTCGTCCGCTCCTGGTTGGTCCTCCAGCTCCCTTCCCTCCTACTTTACTCGGTTTACCCATGCCCCCTAACCCTGACTTTGCTGACCCTGACCCTGATCCTGCGCTTCTTTAACGTGCTGTGTTTACTTTTTCATCTTTGTTTCTTCGTTGTTCTCTGTTGCTGTCCTTTCTCTTCTCGTCGATGTCTATGCTTCAGTGGAACGTTTGTGGTTATTACGCCAATTTCCTCGAACTCCAACTTCTGATTTCGTGGTTTTCACCCCTTTGTGTCTGTCTCCAGGAGTCGATGTTTGGTGCTCGTCCTGGTCGCTTCCGTGACTATTCCTTCATCTCAACAGCTCCCAGCTGTTGCTGGGGCTCCTAACTCTTCTGCTCTCTTGATTCGCTCTGATATTCTCTGTCCCCTTACTTTTTCCTTCGCCTCTCCATTGTCCTGCTGCTCGTTTCTTTGTGAGGAAATGGTACACCGTTTGTTCCATTTATCTCCCCTCGAGTGTCCCGCTTTCTCTTCCTGATCTGAAACACCTACTGGACTCCTTGCCGGAGCCTGTGCTCCTGCTAGGTGATTTTAATTGTCGTCATTCCCTTTGGGGTGGTGTTCTGACAAACACCCGGGGTCGCCTTCTTGAGCCGTTCATCCTCTTCTTCCCAGTCTCTTCTGAATTCTGGTGAGCCCACGCATTTGAACTCTCGGACTGGCACCTTTTCCTTTCTTGATCTTTCTCTTTGCTCTTCTTCTCTTTACTTAGATTTCACGTGGCAGGTTCTTGATGACCTCCGTGGCAGTGACCATTTCCCCATCCTTGTTACTTTTTCTCTTTTCACCCTCCCCTCTCCTTCCCTAGGTGGCACTTTGCTAAGGAAGACTGGAACCAATTTACCCTCAGTGCTGCTCTCTCTGACCTCTCCCTCGCTCTCTCCTCCTCTTTCATGACACCGTCTTCGATGCTGCACTCCGCTCTATTCCTCGCTGTTCCCCTCGGGGACCACGGAAGTGCGTTCCCTGGTGGAATGCAGACTGTGCTCGGGCTGTCCGCTGTAAGCGTGCAGCCTGTAAGATACACCGCCGCCGGCAGACGGCAGATTCTTTTCTTTTATTTCGGAAGGGGAGTGCGGTGGCCCGTAGGGCCATCTGTATGGCTAAACGTCTTTTTGTTGAGCGTCTTTTGTCTCCGCAATTACATCAGACACTCTCTGCCGCAGATCAGAAAGCGTATCCGCAAGATAGCGGGTCAGTTCGTTCCTGATGTCTCTGCAGTCCTTGACCTCCATGGTACTCTTGTGGCAGACCCGTTGCAGGTTGCTACCAAACTGGGTTCCCACTTTTCTTCTGTTAGCTCTGGTTTTCTTCTTCCCCCAACATTTCCTTCTTGTAAACCTGTCTTGTCCTTGAAATCTTTCGTCCCTTAGATTTCTGCACTCATCTTCGACTTACCTATAACGATCCCTTCTCTCTCTCTGAACTTCGGTCTGCCCTGGCCCTGTGCGGTTCTACGGTGGCGGACTCCGATGGTATTCATTATGAGATGCTTCGCCATCTCCCTCCGTGCACGTCTCAGTATTTACTGAGTCTGTATAATCGGATCTGGGAGTCGTCGTCAGTACCTGAGGCCTGGCTCGATGCCGTTGTCCTCCCTGTTCACAAACCAGGGTCTCTGGGAACATCTCCTAAGGACTTTCGCCCTATTGCCCTCATAAGTTGTCTGCAAACTCTTTGAACGTTTGGTTAACGTTCGTCTGATGTGGTTTTTAGAACACCATTACCACCTTTCCCTTTCTCAATTTGCTTTCCACAAGTGCTGCAGCACAACAGATGTCCTGGTGAACTTGGAGGTCTATATTTGTACTGCTTTTCCTGCGAAGACCTCTGTTGTTGCCGTCTTTTTTGACCTGGAAAAGGCTTATGACACCACTTGGCAATATCATATTCTATCCCAGCTTCATTCTTTTGGCCTTCGTGGTCATCTCCCTCTTTCTCCGCAGCTTCTTCTCTCGTCGTTCCTTTCGGGTGGTCTTTCCTCTTCCTTCAGGCGTCTTCTCCGCTCTTTGTCGACGATCTTACCCTTTGCTGTCAGGGTGGTGATTCGCCTCTTCTTCAACGCCGGCTTCAACTTGCGATTGATGCCGTGTCGTCTTGGGCCACCGATCATGGCTTCAGGTACTCTACATCTAGGGCTTGTGCTTTGAGTTTTACTCGGAAGTGTGTCGTTCTTCGTCCTTCTTTGTCACTTTATAGTCACCCCCATTGTGTACAAGGATTCAGCTAAGCTTTTGGGGTTGTTTTTTGACGCTCGTTTGTCTTGGTCTCCCCATATCTCTTGCCTCCGTGATGAATGCTCTAAGGCCCTTACTCTCCTTTGGGTATCGTCTCATACTTCTTGGAGCAGGTAGGCGCGCTCTACTCGCTTTACATTCCTCTCTCGTCCTGTCTAAGCTCGATTATGGTTACCCTGCTTACTCGTCTGCTTCTCCTGCTCTCCACCGTCTTGATGCTTTGCACCATACTGGGTTGCGCCTCAGTTCTGGTGCCTATCTTTTGATTCCCGTCCTCTGTTTGTATGTTGCCTCTCCAGGACCGCCGTGATGGCTACTGTCTTCGCTATCTTGCGTGGTCCTTGCAAGATCCTTCCTCTCGCCTCTGTCGTGGTTTAACTTTTGCCCCTCCTGCGGTTCCTGTTCCTCTTCACCACCTCATTCTGTGGTTATCTCGCTTTCAGGATCCTCTTTCAGTTCGTATTTCTCATTTTTCTCCTCGTGGTGTTACCCCTCCTACAGTTCTAAAGCGTTTTTTCCTTGAACACTTTTCTTCTCGCTTCGTTTCCGTCTTCACCGATGGGTCTAAGTCTGCGGACGGTGTAGCCTACTTTGTGTTTTTCCTGATTGCNTACGTGGAATTCATCGCTGTTAAACATCATGTTATTTTCTCCTGCTCAGTCGAAAACTTTATTGACTTCTGCTGTAGTTAATCAATGTCTTGAACAGAAGTAATTTTCATGCTGATTTTGTGTCAGCTGCAAAAGATGACACAAAGCTGTGACATGTATTTTTGTCTATATCTGATGAGAATAAGGAAAAGTGTGGAGCAAGGACTGTACCCTGAGGTACAGAGCTTTTAATTGCGCTTGAACTCGATATTATTTGGTTGATTGAAACTGTTTTGTTCCACATAAAATTGAATATCCACCATCCTACTTTACCTGATATTCCCATTAATCTCATTTTGTGTACTAAACACTCCATGGTCACATTCACGAAATACTTTTTCGAAGTCAGTGTATACCTCATCGGAATTCCATTTTTCTTTAATGCCTCAGTGATTTTGCCGTAGTGGTCAAGTAGCTGCGAGAGGCATGATATTCCCGCTCTAAATCCATGTTGGTCTGGGTTGTGGAGGTCAAGGGTCTCCATGAAACTGGAGACCTGATTCCTGATCACTCATTGAAATACATTTATATGGGACGTTACTTCAACTGGTCCATAATTCTTAGCCTACTATGCTTCGTTACCTTGTGAAGGGGAGCTAGATGTATTGATTTAAGCGAATCTGGTATCTCCTGTGTCAAAGCTCTTTCTCCACACTTTCCTACTGGCACTTTTCATTTCTTTATAAATATTGAATTCCACGAGTTTTGACCCAGGGCTGAGTGCATGGACAAATGTCAATTTATCATTCAAAATCAGCAAAATTCTGGTTAATATTAGTTATATTTTCAGGAGTTTAGATATCACGCATAAAGAAACTGTCCGGTTCTTCCACTGCCATGCTTTTATTTGGGTGTTAAACATGTCCTCATTTTGCTTTCATAGGATTTAACTATTTTCTTTGTCATCCTCTGTGTATTACCCTTCACTTGTAAGAATAGGTCTATTATTGAGTTTTTTTTTTAAGATGAAATATTTATTTCACATGTGAGGAAATATTTGGGGTTTTCTTTATCACTTGCATGACTTTGTTCTAGTTGGATTCCTTTAATCATAAATGATTGCTTCAGTCTGTACTAGATTTCTTCAAACATCCTATATAAATTATTCCTTATTTGTAGGGATAGACGTGTCTGCTTAATTAAGAAGTTCCGTAATGTTTTTCCTTTTGTAGTTCCGTCTGCGTTATCTTTCTACGTTGGTCCTCTCTTTGGCCTTCAACAAAGGAACATGTTTGACAATTTATAGGTCAACAAGTATAATTTGTTTGAATATATTTAAATATATTACGGAAGTCAGTTGTATTCCTATTGAGAGAGTTTTGTTACTTACAAACATTCAATAGGAAACTGTTCTTAGTTCCCGTTTAACTTTTCCCAGTTTATCCTTTAATTAAAATTGAATTTGAATAATCCCTCGTGCTTAATCGTTGTTTTAAGCCTATTACATATATTATTGTTTGCACTTCAATGAGCTTGTGATCTGAGTATTTTGTATCTGAGATTGTAATGTCCCTGATTGTCTTCTTTGATTATAAAGTTCAGATCTATATTATTTCCGTTCCTAGTTCAATCTCGCATCTGCTGGTTGAGTGAAAATGTCACAGAATCTAAGTAGTTCTCTAATCTATGGTTGGTTATGTCCAGATAGATTTCTTGGTATAATAATCTTGTTTATTCTTGGTGTAATATTCTGCATTTGAGACTGGTGCAGGTTGAAGTCACCTAGGAAGATAATATCAGGTATTGGATTTGCCAGATTATCGAGGTTATTCTCTATTTTGTTTATCTAATTTGTGAATTCCTCACCCGTTGCATCTGGCAGTTTGCATATAATAATATATAATTATATTTATATTAGAATAATAAGTATATTTATCTTTTTCTCCCAGGAAAAGTTAACTACCACCTCATTTGTAGTTAAGATGCCCAGGGCATACAAAGTCTTCTGTTATGGACAAACCTGTCCCTCCATGTGACCTATTTACCCTATCACATCTATATAGATTATATTCTTATGTGCACTGTCCAAAAGTTACCTGCATGAGTTTCTGTGAGAACTCCAAATACTGCATTTGACTCGGTGAGGAGGCCAATTAAAAAGAAATTTTTGCTCTTGATTTTATTCCTTGTATGTTGGCAAAGACCAGTGCGGTTGCGCTATTTGGGGTAATTGGATGAAGATTTTTCTGGCAGATCAATTATGCGTGGGCATGTCAGTTTTGTTCAGATCAGTACAGATTGTGGCATAGTTGTTGCCTGTTCCAGTTGTAACTCTGTTGTAGAGTGTAATTGTATATGTGACTCTGGTGTGCAAGTATGTATTTCAGCCAGTTCCATACATACACTTTGCTCCACCTTTTGAAGCCTCTTTGTCTGGTTATATAAAGTGATTTTTCCTCTAAAGCCATTTTCTTGTTTGCCACTATATGTAGCGTTTCTTTAGTGCCTTTCACGTGAAGGTATGGGCAGCCGAGTTCATAACATTTTCTTTCATTGAGTGAGGTTTCCCACATAAAACGAAAAAAATAATCTACGTGTTGATCCAAAGTGACATTCTCTCTCCTAAGTATATTTAGATATCTTTTGATAAGTTAGTAGCTGCATTCAAATCCTTTTATAGTTCCAGAATGTCTAAAATGTCCTTCTTTTACATATTTGTACTTGTATAAATATTTTAAAGTTGAATGCACTAGTTTGTTCTAAAACATACTTAAGTCTTTCTGTTGCAGGTGTGTGAGGGAGCTGAAGGTGTGTGAGGGAGCTGCAAGTGTACGTATCTAGTTGTGCTTGTGGGGGGGAGGGGTTGAGCTTTGACTCATTGGTCCCGCCTCTCAACTGTCAATCAACTGGTGTACAGGTTCCTAAGCATAATGGGCTCTATCATATCTACATTTGAATCTGTGTATGGAGTCTGCCTCCACCACATCACTGCTTAATGCATTCCATTTATTAACTATTCGGACAGAAAAAGTTCTTTCTAACGTCCCTGTAGCTCATTTGGGTACTCGGTTTCCACATGTACCCCCCATGTTCGCGTACCCCTTCGTGTTAAACAGTTTATCCTTATCTACCTTATCAATACCTCTGAGAATTTTGTAGGTAGTGATCATGTCTCCTCGAGCTCTTCTGTCTTCCAGAGCCGTGAGGTGCATTTCTCGCAGCCTTTCCTCATAACCCATGCCTCTTGGTTCTGGATCTAGCCTAGTGGCATACTTCTGAACTTTTTCCAGTTTCTTATGTTTAACAAGGTACGGGCTCATGCTGGGGCTGTATACTTCAGGATTGGTCTTACATGTGTGGTGTACAAAGATCAGAATGATTCCTTACACAGGTTCCTGAAGGCAGTTCTGGTGTTAACCAGCCTTGCGTATGTCGCTGATGTTATTCTTTTGTGAGCTTCAGGAGACAGGTTTGTTATGATATCAACTCCTTGATCTTTGTCACTTTCATGAAGGACTTCTTCTCCCATTCGGTATCTTGTCTGACTTCCTGTTTTCACTGCCTAGTTTCATTTAATTACATTTACTCGGGTTGAACTTTAGTAGCCATTTATTAAACCATTCATTCAGTTTGCCTAGGTCATCTTGTAGCCTCATACTATCTTCATCTGTCTTAATCCTTCTCATAATCTTTGCATCATCAGCAAACAATGAGAAGAACGAGTCATTACCCTCTGGGAGATTATTTACATATATCAAACAGTATAGGAGTACCTTCCCTTTCACTCCCGACTGCATCTCCAGCTTTTACATTAGTCTCGTGTAGTACTGTGTTAAAGGCTTTCTGGTGATCCAAAAATATGCAGTCTGCCCAGCCCTCTCTATCTTGCCTGATATTTGTTGCCTGGTCGTAGGCAATTAATTCTGTGAGGCAGGACTTGCCATCCCTGAACCAATGCTGCTGTTACAAAGTTCTTTCGCTCCACATGTTTCACTAGTTTTTTT
>WNGS01004694.1:21040-33135 GCA_020271785.1 Procambarus virginalis
CCATACAGTTTCAAATGTAGATATGATGGAGCCTGTAGGTTCAGGAATCTGTACACACTGTTGATTGACAGCTGAGAGGCGGGACTAAAGAACCAGAGCTCACCCCTGCAAGCACAACTAGGTGAGCATTAGGTGAGTACATCATGACCAATGACTTCCCAGTGACCAGGAAAACCTGTTTGCCAACTGACTAACCACCTCAACACGGCTACCACCTACGGACATGCCCGGGCCACCTCATGGTGTGGCTTAATCATCAATAAATTAATGGCAAGGCCTTCGACACGATTCTGCATTCACAGGCTTGTTTCAAGCAAATGTTAGATATGTATGTAAATGAATTTAGTTGAGTATATATTTAGGGTGCATATCAGGAGGCGGTTTTCTTTACGTATATGTTCCTAGGAAGGTTAAGATTTTTTTTTTTGAAGAAATAATAATCTTATAAATTTGGTTTGTTTTCAAAGTAGCAAATAGTGGTGATGGATGGGGATAATATTGCAGAATGAGGAATAAGAACATAGGCAAGTGTCTTAGCAAAAAGAGGTTTATTCAACAACCTTCCTTGTGTTTTGAAGGGCTGGTAAGTTTTTCTATTCTTAGATTCTCACGACTCGTCCATATTGGCGCTCCCATCATTGTTCTGAGGGCATCATTTTGTGACACTTCAAGTTTCTCCCATTACATCCCAACCTATGAGGGATGTAAAACCAGGAACAGCACAGTCAATTAGTGGCCTAATTGCTTGAACGTAGTACATCTTGAGCACTAGTAGAGTTGCACCATCTCTAAGACTTGTCAGGGAGTTCAAAGCAGAGTTTCTGACTTTGCATCGTTGCCGAAGATATTCAATTTAATCAGTGAATTTCAACTGGCGTTCTATTATGACTCCAAGGTATTGACAAGAGGTAACCCACTATTTCTCGTTCATGTATTGCTAGTCTAAATGTCTTGTTCTCATTTTACCGGCCATTGCTTTGGTTTTATTGTTTATTTTCACTGCTATGCATTCCGCTTCCCTGCTGATGTATAGGCACTTTGTGCATGGTTCCTGGTGCCTCTAATATTTGATAATGACCAAAATTTGTCTGCATAGTTAAGCAGTTTGGCTTTAGGTACCTTGAGCTTCATGAATTTTTCAATGACAGAGGAAGGGGCTTGGTATTCCTCCCTGCGGGGCTCCATTTTCAGCCTTATGAAGATATTTTTCCTCGCAATACGACTTTAGCGTCTGTTAAGCAGACTTCCTTTGGCAAAGGCGAGAGCGTGTCCTTCGATTTCCTTATCCACCAGGAAGCACAGTGAAGCTGAAGCAATGGCTAGCGCAAAGACTTTTTCTAAGTCCAGAAAAATATGGATTCCTGGTTTATCTTTGATATGATCCATGAGGAAGTAAGGCATACTGTAGTCCCCTCCATGTTTTATGTAAGCTAACATTTTGGTGCGGTGGTTTGGCTTTCCATTCAATGCGATTAAGAGGCATTCTTTCCGCAGTTGCGGTCAGAGATCTAGTTAATGAAATGATTATTTTATTGTTGCCGCTGAACGGCTTGTTTATTGTGCACCCCCGTACCCTGCCTGTGAGTGGTAGCGCAAAAAAGCATTACAGAGGGCACAAAAGATCTTTATCAGACCTCATCTTACATTATTACATAAACAATTTCATCTATCCTTCACGCCATATAGTTACAATGTCAGCTAGTTACAGAGAAAATGCTAATTTCAAGAGTTATACATTTACAGTAAGTTATTATACATTAATGGTAGGTCTTATCGCTAATACATAATAGTTTGACCAATGGAGATATTAGTCATAGGGTAGCTTCTGTTTATTATTAGTCTTCACAATACACTACTTGTTTCATAATCTGATATGTCGTTTATCTACTGGAAGGGAAATATGGATACAGTGCAAGGATTTCAGGTAATTTATCTATGGTAATAAGATCGGTTGCCATATCATACAGAGTGAGTTTAGATTTATCTCCTAAATGGCTCAATTTTACTACACTCCAAGATATAGTGTTCGAGTGTGTCCCTGTCTTTGTCCACACACTGTACTTCATCTAGATCCCTATACAAGCCGAACTGCAAGAGATACTTGTAGCAAAGTCTTATGCGAGCTGTGACATCTGTTAGTCTACTTTGTTACTTGCCCCATACACATGGTTTACTGAACACATTTCATTGTGATGAGCAATGGACCTGCTAGTTCCAGTTTGCACAGTTCTACTTTCTTCAAAGCCATCCAGGAGTTCTCGTCTAATGACACTTTTAAGGGATCTATTTGATAACTCGAGATTCCGTTCAATACTGTCTGTATTTACTGCAGCCTTCGCAAGGGCGTCAACTTTGTCATGTTCCTGAAGGCCAATGTGAGAAGGAATCCACAATCTTTTTATATTTACCCCTCTTGCTAAGTATTCTTATATCTACATCTAGCTTCCAAGACAAAGCACGTTATTACTTGATTGCAAGCTGTTTATTGCTCGTAGTGAGGAAAGGGGGTCAGAAATAATTAAGCTGTCTACTTCAGTGTTGTCAATTATTTAGTGCTACCAGTATTGCTACCAACTCAACCCGTCCTCGCAAATTCGTATAGTCAATATTGACTAAGTTAAGCATCTTATAGCTTCGTAATTACAATTGTTACTTAACCTATTATAGGTATAGGTCAAGTAATAATTGTAATTACGAAGCAATAAGATGCTTATCTTAACTTACTAACAAAGTTAGGTAAGGTCGGTGTTGTCGGTAAACTATTATGCTTAGTACATCACCTATGCACGTATTTAATAAGTCAATATTGACTATACGAATTTGCGAGGACGGGTTGACCAACTTGGCTTGCATTGTGGATGCCCAGTTACTAATTCGGATATTCATTTTAATTGTGCTGCCATCGGGCTGATGAGCAATAACAGCACTTCCTGCCCGCCCTGTAGCTTTATTGAGTGCTCTGTCAGTGTGTATGGTCTGTGCTATGTTTTCAGTGTGTATATTGTGAATGTGTTCTATGGTGCTTAATTTAGCAGCAAGTTGAGCATGAGGATTGTTTGTGATTAATTTCTTGGTGGGGTATGCAGGGGTCAGGATGTCGAAAGGTAGTATCTGCCAGGGTGGAAGGAAGTGCTTTACTCTTTCATCTGTATATACATCGCGCAGTCCCACCATTTTAATGAGTGGCTGTTCTTTGAATCAATTTACTCATTTCCATTTAGACTAGAACACATTTCGTATGTGTTCTAACAGTTCATCTGACACAATGTTGTTTTTGTTATCTTCAAATATTGTTTCGAATGCTAAGTATATATAATTCTTTCTATGTTGAAAACTTTAGTATTTATAGGGCAGTCAAGTATAATTCTGAGTGCTTCATTTTGCATTTTTTCCAGTCTATCAATACTTTTTCCATTTTGCAGGACCAAAGCTGGTGCATGATAGTCTATCAGAGACCTTATGTATAGCTAAATACATAGTTTTTGCTATTCTAATATTAACACTGGACACCATTACAGTTCTGAGAGCCTTGAGTCTGTCTCTACATTGTTGATGTAACTTGTTGACTGTAGTTGAGGTACAAAGGACAGACACCAAGGTATTTGCAATTAGACAGTTTATTTGTATGTTATCTAAAGTTTTCATGGTGACTTTTGCTGTTGCCAATTTTTCTGTTAAATACCTTAGTTTTAGCAGCGGTGATTACAAGACAAAGGCTCTAAAGTTGTATGTATACAATTTAAGACTGCATTTCGCGGTGGGTTTTAGTATGTACAAGGATGTCATCTGCATAGCTGATAGTGATGTTTGCCGGACTAGTTGGGAATAATTTTAGTAAGGCATTAATTAGAACAATAAACAAGGTAGGACTGAGTACTCCTCATTGTAAGGTGCCTAGTTGCATTAATTTAGTTTCACTCTTGTAGCCTCGGAACAGTGCAGAGGACTTCGGTTGGTAACATAGCCCTGTAACCATTGTAATAATTGTCCACCTATATCCATTCTCGCTAATTCATACATAATCACTTCCCTATTAGCAATATCAAAGGCATTTTTTAAACCAAGAAATGTTGTGTACTTTTTCCTTTTATCTCCATGAACAGTAAGAAAGGTTGTGATGGTTAAGTACAATTTTACAATGTCTGAAACCATTGATATCAGGTGACTTGTTAATAAAATGGGTCTTGTATTTCCTGGGTTTTGTAATGGGAAGTTTAATTGCAGTAATCAAAGATTGGTTGAGTTAATGCTATCCAGACTCATTTGATGAGATTCAAGAAGGGTTTTTCACACTTTTGTCTCAGCTTAGTCAGCATGTTGTGATTTTGACCTCACCTTGAGCTGTTTCTTGTAGTTTTCTTTGTAGCTCTTCTGAGTTCTTTCAGATTGAAAGGTTGGTCTAGTTCGTCAGGTAAGGCTAAAGCACCATCTTTATTATTTGTTTTTTCATCCTACTGCTTTGTCTTTGTTGGCGAGTCAGTTGCTTGAGGAAATTGAGTGGAACTGTCTCTTGAAGCAAATATATTTGCTATTCTTTCTGCTTCTACTCTGGACGTAAATGATGGGGCAGAGCAGGTGGTGATTTCCCCAGCCCGACCTCGACTCGAATCCATTACTTCCAGTGGTCGACCCCACAGACGTATTCATAAAGTTTTACATGCTGTTCATTCAAATTGGGAATTTTCTCAAATATAAAATATTATAATAGCATATTGTGCATATATAGGCATAGGTTAGGTGTTTAGGTTCTGTTAGCGATTATTTGTATTTATATACGTGGGTGAAGCATTTATAGTGTTGTGAATAAAATAAAATTGGTCAGTAAAGCACTTGTTCAGGAAGTGTTCGAACGTCAATAGTGGAGTCGCATGTAAACAGTTTTTCATTCATAAACAGGGGGTTTGGCGGGTGCATGGAAGCATTTTTGTATCTTTGTTTGGAGGATGGGCTGTAGTGAAGCACTTGTTCCGGAAGTGTTCAAACGAAATCAGATGCGGGTTGTGTATGTGTAAAGTTTTTCATTCATAAACAGGTGGTGTGGCAGGTGGATTGAATCACCTTTGGGTCTTTGTTTAGAGACCGGGCTGATTTTCCTTTGGCCCTGTTCATCTGCCTCCAGTTGTCACCCAAAGATGTATGCTGATTTAGCTTGGCACACCACTCGAGCCATTTTTCTTTTGATTTTTCCCGTTTCTTCATACACTTGATCTTGGACAGGTCTAAGAAGTTTCAGATTATCTTCGTAGTTCCACTATGTTGTTTTATATGTAGTTACATTGTATATAGTATATTGTATGTAGTATACATTGTTTGTAGTATATTGTATATCTTTAGTATTTGTATGTAATTATAAAATTATTTTGTGCACAATTTAGTCTTATGTTCATTGCTCCCGTCACAGTAATAACATTGGTCTTGAAATGAACAAATCCACAAGGGCCGTGACGAGGATTCGAACCTACGTCCTAGAGCATCCCATATGCTGCTTTAATCGACTGAGCTACGACATCGTAAAAGAATTGAAACCAGAAGTTTTACTGAACTAACTAGGATCCTGTAGCCTCTCCGAAACACAAACCAGGGTTTTACAGAATTCCCCCATGCCCTCGAGCTATGTCAATAGGCCTTTCTACCTCTTCGCCCTTACTTCATTGCACACACAAATCACAATAGCGTGATCCATCAAATGAACAAATCCAATAATGAAGTAAGGGCGAAGAGGTTGAACGGCCTATTGACATAGCTGGAGTGCATGGGGGAATTGTGTAAAACCCTGATTTTATCTGAGAGGCTGCATGATCCAAGTTAGTTCAGTCGAACTTGTGGTTACAATTCTTTTACCATGTCGTAGCTCAGTCTATTAAGGCAGCGTCTGGGATGCTCTCGAACGTAGGTTCGAATCCTCGTCCCAACCATTGGTCTCGTTGTTGGGTAATTTTGTTCTTGGGGATGTAAGTGATTTGCTTCTCTGTATTGCATTTACTCTTTCCATCTCGTCAATGTTGTCAGTTGTTGTTGTTTTGGTGCCAGAGTTCAAGAGATTCCTGAAACTTCGTCTAACCTGTTGATAAAATCCCATTCGAGCTCAGGAGCTGGAGGTCTGGGAGGTTTTGTTGTATTAATAACAGTTCTTGTAGCAAATTGGTCACTAGTCCGTACATGGTCAACTAACCAATGATACAACTCGTAAATACTAGTGGAGACAAACGTGAATTTCAGCTTTCCCCCCCCCCAAAACCACCACCCACCAATATGGGTTGGTTCAATCGAGTTAAGCAGACGGACTAAAGGCACTTCATTCAAAAGATGTTAAATATGTGTTCTGTTGGTTTCGATTCTTGGTGAATCAAGTAGTGATACGGCCACTGAGGGTCGTAACCGGGTTCTTTGATGGTAGAACCAAAATAATAGTATCCGACCCAAAGTCGGTAGTACGCTATCAAGAAAGTGGCTATGTAGTGCATAAAAAAGGAGGGGATGAACAAAACACTTCCTTCTGTCAATGTCTTATATCTTTCCACCACCGTTAAGTATATATATGTACACCGTTACAATAAATATGTAAAGAACAGATAGGCTATTTCTACACTTATGTACAATCCTTTTGCTCAGGATATCAAACGTGTTCACGTGCAGAATTCATCAATCCCCAGTATTTCTTAACTGTCCAGTAGCGTATCCAACCTTAGTGGGAAGAACACAGAGTTCACCAGTATGTGGGCCAGCCCACCGACAGTGTCATGAGGTGCCTGTACCCCAACGACCGCTCTCCAGCTCGTCGCTGGCAGAGTACCTCAGCCACACGCTGAGCGGGGTCACAAACCAATACAGGGGAAGCGATCCCCTGGCAGTAGCCTGTAGTGACCAGCTAGCATCACTACTCAACAGGCACCTCCCTCTCGTCAGTCTCTGCCCTAAGCCAGTCCCAAAGGTACGCCGATCTTTTCAACACTAAAGCACTAGCAGCTGCCACACTGCTTCATCGGCGGCGGCTTACTTGGTCGTTACCAGGACCATGTAGGGAGACTCTGGACTGTCCAAGATGAACTGCCGTCTCCAGTACTGCTGTCCCCAGGCGTCACCTCTGTGGACACAAAAACGTCATCAATGATCGTGCCGATACTGGTGAACTAGGAAATACCACTAACCCACTGGAGAGTTGACATTGTGCTCTGTATCACACACTAGGTGGCGCTGGTCTTGATGCGTCACCTCACCAGAGGTCACTCACAACGACCCCTCTGGCTGACCAAGGCAGGAATCTTTAGCCATTTGCAAGTACTAGATAACCACCACCAGATGGCATTGCCCACATTGTGTACTATTCCCGGGGAGTTAGGGTGCGGACCCTTAGATGGTGCTGTAACTGCCACTCTGTCCCCTGACAAGGGCGACGAGTCTGTAACACCTCCCCACTAAAAGGAATTTGGTTTGGTCCTAAAAAACAAAAACAAATTAGTATCGTGCAGTCTCGCCCATAGGACGTATGCAGATCATAGACTGCGGTAACGAGGAAGTCCTGTCCGATGAACTGCCTTAACTGAGAGGCCTGGCACAGAGGGAATTCTAATATCTTGGGCAATGACGCGACTGATGTTCTTGTCAGGAGCCCAGTTACCTTACACGGCTTAGTAAATAGCATCGAGGTTCTGCAGAGGAGCAATGAACTGGGGCCAACAGACCACATCTCCCTGCATCGTGGTACCACTGCTGATTGAGTGCAGAAGGCGTTTCTTGCACTGATCTGTTGGTCCCTCAGGGAGATAGGATCCTGGAATACAGGGGACTGATGATTTGGGGTAACGGGTACAGTCCGGAAATACGTACTTACGGCCTGACGGCTTACTAGGCTCGTACATATTACCACCAGGACCATCTGTATAATACCGAGGAATGTGTTCGCTTATCCACCCTCAGGTCGACCAACGTTCCGAATAATGTTGAATCAAAGCTCACCAATTACGCGGGGGGTGTCAACCTGTCGGGAACGGTCGTTCATTAAAACATTTGACTCCCTGTATCATCAATCACCTTCTGGGTCCCTCCTTCGACTGTAATACTTGTAGGGCGATTGTCCGGTCCCTGGTGTGTCTACGATATTCACAGAAGTCATCATCTGACGGTGTGAGATTTTTCTCTACGCCTACCTCCCTTAGGACGTGGACTACAAGTTTAAAGGCTGCTCTTGGCAGTTAAGCATGAGTCCAGTAGAAAAAGGAGAAGCGGGAGCAAACCGCCAGGCTTCCACCAGCAGGGGTGAAAACCTGTCCACAATAGGCCGCTGGTTCCTCCTAGTTAAACATGACGTTAAAACCAATAAAGGGTAACCGACGGGTTCTCACAATCAAACTTTTTATTTGTTGTGTGGCGCTATGAATTGGAATTCGAATTCCCAAGAGCACAGCCGTCATATCAAAGATCAAAACAACAATATTATTATATCAGATTATGGGTGTGGCACAGGATAGTTGAAGGTTGACATCAAAGACCGTTTTCTGTACAATAACAATTTATTAATAACAAGAGACTAGACTACTACATTAAAACAAAAGAATGTCAATGACGTTACTCGAAGTCCTTCCTGTGACACTATCAATGACAGCTAGACACCAGCCCCTCGGACTGCATAATGAACTAACTCGAACATAAGCGTGCCCACAGAGGAATCAACAAGCAAGCAAGAACTAACAGATCTATAATCACAATTACAACAAATGACACAGTGAGTTCTGAAACACGTCTCCAGTAACCTCCTAACTGTTCTACGCCTCAGTGCAGTCTACACCTGCAATAGCGGTTGCAATGCAATCAAATCAGTAGCCTTTCAATGACATCAATAACTAATGGGTTCACTGGCAACTCCAGCACCCTTCCTCAAATTAATCTTTACGTTAATGTCCATCCAGTGGCACCATAACCAACAGCTAAATAGCAACCCTTGCTGTGTGGCTGCATACTGAACTAACCTGAACACAGGTGTGCCCACTGATGACGCAATATTGCAAATTCAAAGAAAAATATCACAGACTAAGTTACACCACAGCGAGTGATTTAATTACGTTAATGTCAACCAGTGGCATTTGCAACACAGCTATTCAACAGCCCCTCGAGAAATGACAGCAGGCTCCATCCTGCTGACACTTCGGGCTGACAACATGAACTACTGAACAAAGTTGTCCACTGATGACACAAGCAAGCAATCAATAGTGACACGGCTTCCTAGTGGCAGCTACTCTAATCACAAGCTTAAGGTCCTCCCGCCCAACAGGAGCGACCCCCGTAATCAGGTGGGTAGTCTAACAGTGACTCCCCTATCACAACTAAAGTGAACAAAGTCAGGCAAGGTGGGATTCTGGGACACAGCTCCACTCATCCCTAAGTTACTTTACCCTCGTCACTAGACGATAACCAAAAGAAATTGCCTTAATCAATTACAACATTGATTATGTGAATAATGATGGAAATTGACTGATCACAGCAGTCAGCAACAAGTACTACTTTAATCACAACAAGTGTCTCACGCTAGACACAACATGATAGTACTCTACGTTAACACAAGTCCTCTTGTCACAATAACTCAAACTCTAAATTACATCACACTTGACTCCTTGCAAGTATTCAGTGAGTAATTCTTAATTAAGGTCAAACGGACCACTAATTACATCCCAATTGAGTTACGTTAACTAAGCCTACCCAAGTGGGTGGCTTCTCAACAGTCTGTGTATCATTAATTACTTTTACTTACTAATGAGTGCTAATTACCCTAATTAACCTCGAGCAATTAATTAACTGTCACCAGGACCGATAATTAATCATACATAAATACGTCTCACTCCGCACTGCCTAAGCAGGTCTCATCAAACACTGTGAATTCACGGAAGAGGAGTTAATTACTAATTAACAATGAGTGCAACTTAATCCACTGTCACCAGACAGAATATGATTAATATAACGTATTATGCTAACCCCATGACCTCGCTTTACCGAGTCATCTGAGTCCTCAAGACTCCAGACGTTAATTACTCCACTAATTATCATGAGCCACTAATTGCCCCAACCCCGAAAGGCAGTTAGTCTCGAGCAACTGACGTTACACTATCACTGACAGATCCTCTCCCACTACGTGAATTCATGATGAGAATGCTAATTACATAATTAGCTAGAGTGGTCAATTAATTGTCACACGGACAATTAATTGCACCGGACACGTATTCCCACAAGCTCAAGTTCAACACTGTTCTCCCATAACAGCACTCACTCATTCAACAACTTCAAGTGTGCACCCCTTATCAAGTTAATTACCCTAATTAACTCACTGAATCCTAAGTTCTCAACACAACTTAAAGAAACAAAGTAACCCTAAGGTTACATAGGTCACACATATAATGGCATGCAAAAAAACATAAAATAGCACTGCCCACATACGGTTGCGACTACTGCAACTCGTTAATTACTATGCCCACACAGTAATGACACACGGTTTTGCAACACTCAAGGTATACCAATCTTACTGTCCCTCTAATCTTGCAAACGTTGCAAAAGATCGCCCGATCCCGGTTGCTTCAGCAAGACAATTTACGTTAATATAAGACACCGTCGCTCTACGCGGACAGCTGGCACTAATTCTCCCATAATTAGGCAAATTAACTAATTGCTCGCTCTCATTAAGTGACTGAGAATTTCCCTGAATACTCAAAGGGTCCCTTTAAATCCTCAACACAATTCCTAGGACAGTAATAACGTATACCTGATACACTGCACAAACCTGCACATAATGATACCGTCAGCATGCCCCCATGCTAATGACATCATTAGGCAATCAGTCAGCGATCACATCTACTGACTCACCACACAACATAATACATGCAACATGCAAATGAAACATATGGAAATGGCTCCATAAACAATGTAAATTAATCACCAGGAATATACAGACCTCAGGATATCCACTAATAACCCTGCCCCACGGGCCTGCTTAATTAACTCTAACCTGGCCTAATTACATAATGAGGTACCATGGCACTAACCAAGGCTGGACGATTATACAGAATCGACAGACTGGATCATTATATGATGATTTTCTACACTGACTGGTCCCAAACTCTAGTCAGTCTACACACAACAATATATCTACAGATATATAATTATATCACTACATGATTTACTGTGACAATTTCCCTCTCCAGGTACTGCCCCACAGTCACCTGGGCGTGCCACAGACGGGCGTCTCAGCTGCTTCCCTAGCCTGGCCGGGCTAGGGGCACACAACTTTCTCTTATTCTCTTATAACTGAGACCTGTTATACACTGTTAAAGTACTCACGTTTCCGTCCACACATTTCTCATTTCCAGGTCCTTACCACCTGGCTGTCAACACTTAGCTTGCTCCTCGTGCGTCGACAAGATGTGGCCTTAGGCTGTCCTGGGAATGTGGCCAAGGGGGGGCCAAAGGTGGTGGCCAACATGTGGCCACTGCGTGGCCTTCAGGAGGGTGGCCACGGGTGGCGCGTGACGTCACAGCACCCCACCCCACCCGAGCTGCCGCGCGGGGTAAGGTGGGTGGGTGACTGGCCGCGGGCGGGCGGGGGGGGGGGCGCGGCGCGGCGGGGGAGGGTCGCGGGCGGCAGAGGCGGCCTGGGTGGCGGTGGCATACACACATGTGGATGGGGAATCACCACTACCCCCCAACACACTAGAGCATGACTCGCTCTTACACTGGGGTGACAGGAGTGACACTGGCCGGCGTCACCTCCCCATGGACGACGTCGGGCGGAATTCAAAGTCCAAGTCCCAGTTTCTCGCAAATTTGGGCTTCGACACACCCAGGGTGGCTGGAGTGCCATGCAAAATGAGTAAACTGAACGACAGGAGCGATAACGGTGGGGGGGGTGGCAGGCCCGCCACCCCCACTGGACCTTCACACCTGGCTGCCCAATTCAAACTGCCTCTTGGCGGCCAGAGAGACTCACATCCCCATATTTCTCCCCCTACCTTGTCTTGACCAATCAGCAGGAAGCCGGCACTGTTCCTCATGCCGCTTCCAATCACAGCTCTTCGCGCCAAAACTCGGCATAGGAGCAGGGGTGCCTAGACCAA
>WNGS01004695.1:0-24226 GCA_020271785.1 Procambarus virginalis
ATGGAATAGCAAGGACAGAGAGGCAGTACATGGGATACTGAAAGGGTTACAGATGGAAGGGGCTGAACAAAACATTGAGAAGGTTTCAGGTTGGGCTGGTACAATAAGGACAGAAACAGGCTGGTAAAGGTGGTGCTTACAAACGAGTCCACGAAAGAGGTTATTCTAGAAAGGAAAAGTCGTCGCAGCATGTGGAGGAAACAAAAAGTATTCCTGCAGAAGGACAGGACAAAGGAGGAGAGATCCAGGGCAGCAGAGGCAAGGAGGAAGCACAGGGAGAGAGGCGTAAAGCAGGAAATTGCAGCCGCCAACACAACAGTCCCAGAGACAAGAGGGGACCCTCAACCAGCATCCAGCAACAACACCAGAGGGGGGGGGGCAACACCACCACCCCCTCTGCATAGAAACCCTCCCTTCCCTCACCCTACCTGCCCCACCCAAATGCTCACCCAACCCTCCTACCCAACAAGGGTGGTAGGGAGGGTTTGTTCAGAACCCATTCTGATCCTGTCACCCCTCCACGATTCCACCATGTCCCCCCCCTTCATCCCATACCCTCCCTATCCCTCCTTCCCCCTCACCCCGTATCCTCCATGTCCCCCTATCTCCTTAATCAACACCCTACCTGTCCCCCCTTCCCTAAACCCCAACCCCAAAATCCTCTGAGACCCTTCAAACAACCTCACAGATTTTCTCACCAGGGAACAACTTTCCCACAGCAGAACGCTCACCAAGAAGGGGACAACAAAATTAACAAAAGAAAGTGAGCTTCAAAGCAATGTACACTAACATAGATGGGATTACAAATAAAACAAGTGAACTCAGAGAATGGGCAATAGAAGAAACCCAGACATAATAGCACTCACAGAAACAAAGCTAACGAAAACCATAACAAATGCAGTGTTTCAAAGGATAAGTATGTAGTGAAGAAAGAGAGAGAAGGAGAGGAGGAGGTGCTGCAGCTTGTCTGATAAGAAAAGGTTGGAGTTTTGAAGAGATGATAATTCAGAACTGTGAAGGTTTCAGTGACTACATATCAGGACCATAGCAACTAGAGGACAGAAAATTTTAGTAGTAGTCATATATAATTCCCCACCGAACGACAGAAGACCCAGACAGGAATATGATAGAAACAACATGACCACCATCAATATAATAGAGAGAGCAGCTTCTGTGGCTAGCAGGAACTGATCCAGACTTCTAATCATGGGAGACTTCAACCATGGGAAGATAGACTGGAGGAACAGAGACCCACATGGAGGCTCAGACATGGAGAGCTAAGCTACTGGACGTGGCAACAGAAACTTTCTAAGTCAACACATCAAGGGACCGACAAGAATGAGAGGAGAGGAGAGGATGAACCAGATTTACTTGATCTGATATTTACCCTAAATGAGTCGGATATAAGGGAAGGTAAATTGGAAGCCCCCTTGGGAATGAGTGATCATTGTGTATTGAGCTTCGAGTATCGGTTGAGCTAGGAATTATCACCCCCCAAAAAGAACTGGGAAACAAAGGGCTGGCGTACCGAAAGGAAAATTATGAGATGAATAAATTCCTAAGGGATATACAATGGGACACAGAACTCAGAACCAAGTCCGTACAAGACATTATGGACTATGTCACCCAAAAGTGTCAGGAGGCAGTAAGCAGGTTTTTCCCGGCACGACAGGAAAAAAATGAGAAGCAAAAGGAGAAACCGTGGTTTAATAGGGAATGTATGAAAGCAAAGGAGCTGAACAAAAGGGCTTCGAGGAACTTCTGGAATAACAGAACACCAGAAAGTAGAGAGAGATACCAGAGAACCAGGAACGAGTATGTTAGTGTGAGAAGAGCAGCTGAGAAAAGGTAAGAAAATGATATGGCTAATAAAGCTAAGACTGAACCAAAGCTACTACACAGTCACATCAGGAAGAAGGCAACAGTGAAGGAACAGGTGATGAAACTTAGGACGGGTGAGGACAGGTACACAGAGAATGACAAAGACGTGTGTGAAGAACTCAACAAAAGGTTCCAGGAGGTCTTTACAATAGAACAAGGAGAGGTCACGGCGCTAGGAGAGGTGGCAGCAAACCAGGCGACCTTGGAAAGGTTCGAAATTACAAGAGATGAGGTCAAGTAGCACCTATTGGAGCTGGATGTGAGAAAAGCTGTTGGGCCGGACGGAATCTTACCATGGGTATTAAAAGAGTGTGCAAGAGCACTTTGTTTGCCACTCTCCATAGTGTATAGTAGGTCACTGGAAACGGGGACCTACCAGAAATATGGAAGACGGCTAATGTAGTCCCAATATACAAAAAGGGTGACAGACACGAGGCACCGAACTACAGGCCAGTGTCCTTAACTTGTATACCAATCAAAGTGATGGAGGAGATCGTGAGGAAAAGGCTCGTAGAGCATCTGGAGGGGAAATAACTTTGCAATGCACCACGAACATGGGTTCAGGGATGGTAAATCGTACCTCACAGGTTTAATAGAGTTCTATGACCAGACAATAAAAATTAGGCAGGAAAGAGAAGGATGGGCGACTGCATTTTCCTGGACTGCTAGAAAGCCTTTTACACAGTACCTCGTAAAAGGCTGTTAAAAAAGTTGGAGCAACAGGCAGGAGTAAAAGGAAAGGTGCTCCAGTGGATAAGGGGGTACTTAAGCAACAGGAAACAGCGAGTAACGGTGAGGGGGAAGACATCAGAGTGGCGAGATGTCACCAGCGGAGTCCCAGAGGGCTCAGTACTTGGACCCATCCTGTTTCTAATATATGTAAACGATATTCCAGAGGGTGAAGACTCGTTCCTCTCAATGTTTGCTGATGATGCAAGTATTATGAGAAGAATCAAGACGGATGAAGATAGACAGAGACTACAGGATGACCTGTACAAACTAGAGGAATGGTCTTGAAAATGGCTGCTAAAGTTCAACTCAGGAAAGTGTAAGGTAATGAAATTAGGCGAAGGGAGCAGGAGGCTGAACACAAGATACGATCTGGGAGGTGAAATCCTGCAAGAGTCATATAGAGAGAAAGATCTGGGGGTTGATATCACACCAAACCAGTCCCCAGAGGCCACATCATAAGGATATCATCAGCGGCATATGCTAGACTGGCCAACATAAGAACAGCCTTTAGAAACTTGTATAAGGAATCGTTAACGACCCTGTATACCACTTATGTCAGACCAATTCTGAAATATGCAGCTCCAGCCTGGAGCCCATACCTAGTTAAACACAAGACAAAGTTAGAGAAGATTCAGCGGTATGCCACCAGGCTCGTCCCGGAACTGAGAGGTATGAGCTACGAGGAAAGGCTAAAGGAGCTGAACCTCACGTCCCTGGAAAACAGAAGAGTAAGGGGAGACATGATAACCACCTACAAAATTCTCATGGGAATAGACAGGGTGGACAAAGACAAACTCTTCAGCACGGGTGGGACACGAACAAGGGGACACAGGTGGAAACGTAGTACCCAGATGAGCCACAGACACGTTAGAAAGAATTTTTTTCAGTATCAGAGTAGATGGAATGCACTAGGAAGTGATGTGGTGGAGGCTGACTCCATACACAGTTTCCAATGTAGATATGATAGAGCCCAGTAGGCTCAGGAATCTGTACACCAGTTGATTGACAGTTGAGAGGCGGGACCAAAGAGACAAAGCTCAACCCCCGCAAGCACAACTAGGTGCTTGCCAGGGTTGAGCTTTGATAAGGTACACACACACACACACACATACAAATCACCAACATGGGTTCAGGGAGGGTAAATCTTCCCTACAGGCTTGATAGAATTCTACGATCAGGTGACAAAGATTAAGCAAGAAAGAGAGGGCTGGGCGGACTGCATTTTCTTGGATTGTCGGAAAGCCTTTGATACAGTGCCGCATAAGAGGCCGGTACATAAGCTGGAGAGACAGGCAGGTGTAGCTGGTAAGGTGCTCCAGTGGATAAGAGAGCACCTAAGCAATAGGAAGCAGAGAGTTACGGTGAGGGGTGAGACCTCCGATTGGCGTGAAGTCACCAGTGGAGTCCCACAGGGCTCTGTACTCGGTCCTATCTTGTTTCTGATATATGTAAATGATCTCCCGGAGGGTATCGATTCATTTCTCTCAATGTTTGTGGACGATGCCAAAATTATGAGAAGGATTAAAACAGAAGAAGACTGTTTGAGGCTTCAAAAAGACCTAGGAATGGTCGAACTAATGGTTGTTAGAGTTTAACCCAACCAAATGTAATGTAATGAAGATAGGTGTAGGGAGCAGGAGGCCAGATACAAGGTATCATCTGGGAGAGGAAATTCTTCAGGAGTCAGAGAAAGAAAAAGACTTGGGGGTTGATATCACGCCAGACCTGTCTCCTGCAGCACATATCAAGAGGATAACATCAGCGGCATATGCCAGGCTGGCTAACATACGAACGGCATTCAAAAACTTGTGTAAAGAATCATTCAGAACTTTGTATACCACATATGTCAGGCCAATCCTGGAGTATGCAGCCCCAGCATGGAGTCCATATCTAGTCAAGGATAAGACTAAACTGGAAAAGGTTCAAAGGTTTGCCACCAGACTAGTACCCGAGCTGAGAGGTATGAGCTACGAGGAGAGACTACGGGAATTAAACCTCACTTCGCTGGAAGACAGAAGTTAGGGGGGGACATGATCACCACATTCAAGATTCTGAAGGGAATTCATAGGATAGATAAAGACAGGCTATTTAACACAAGGGGCACACGCACAAGGGGACACAGGTGGAAACAGAGTGCCCAAATGAGCCACAGGGATATTAGAAAGAACTTTTTTAGTGTCAGAGTGGTTGACAAATGGAATGCATTAGGAAGTAATGTGGTGGAGGCTGACTCCATACACAGTTTCAAGTGTAGATATGATAGAGCCCAATAGGCTCAGGAATCTGTACACCTGTTGATTGACGGTTGAGAGGCGGGACCAAAGAGCCAGAGCTCAACCCCCGCTAACACAACTAGGTGAGTACAACTAGGTGAGTACACACACGAGGAACACTGAAAACCACAAACTTTTTGTTGTCAAACACCAACATAGTTCATGGAAGCGAAAATTCGGCTTGACAACTTTATTGGAGTTCTGCAACAAGACGATAGAAACCAAACAAGAGAAGGAAGGATGGGAGAATTGGATTGTTACTCCAGCAAGAGAAGCAGGCAGGTGTAGTGTGCAAAATAGTAATAAGGGTGAAAAAGTATCTCTCAGGAATGAAGTAAAGGGTTACAGTGAGAGGGAAGACATCAGCGCAACGAAGGAGATATGTCGTAGAGAACGAAAGGGATCGGTGCTTGAACTCATTCTGTGTCTGTGTCAAAGACAAAGCCAATAAGATGTGTTTGGAGTTGACGTAGGAAATAGGCTCCTTCATATCACTGTTGACCTATGACGATACTGACACACCCTGTTGGTGGTCTGAAAATAGTTGCTAGAATTTATTCCAGCAAAATGCAAAGTTAAGTGGACCGGAAAAGGAGTGAGAAGACCGGTACAGCAATAGAGGATGAAAGGACGACAGATTCTTGCATCATAGAAGAATCTCAAATCTACTGCCAAAAGAACAAATTAACAGAATAACGTAAGCAGCATTTGACATATTGGCTAATGTTCGTGAATCCTCGGAGTACAAGAGCCTACTGGGTCCTATGCACATCCTATGTGAGACAAACTGTTGAGTATGCAGCCCCCAGCGTGGAACTCTCACATAAAAAAGGACATCTAAACTAGGAAAAGGTTAAGAACAAGTATATCAAGAACAGTTCTTCAGCTGAGGGTCTTGAGCAGCGATGAATGATTGAGGGAACTGGACCTTACTACACCAAGAACAGTGATACATAATTACCATAAAAAGTAGTATTAAGCAGATAGTAGTAAGAGACAATATATAACAAAGTAGACAGGTAGAAAGCTCTGAACCAGGGCCTGTGTCCCTAACTTCTATTCCATCCCGTCATGATCCTGCATATACCAGTGGGACTGGTATATGTTGTGATCATTCATTAAAGTCATTGTACCACCAGAATAGATTTATTCTGATATATCTTGGTTACACTATTATGTACATATATATGCGTATATATCTAGTAAAATGATGTTAAGTGAATTACACACAGAAATCACAATAGCCTGATCCATTAAATAACCAAATCATAAAGGGCCGTGATGACGGTTCGAACCTACGTCTGGGATGATCCCAGACGCGCCTAAGTCGACTGCGCCACGACTTGGTTCAAAGAATTGTAGCCTGGAGTGCTACTGCCCTTACATAGCCCATGCTGCTTTGTAAGGGCAGTACTTTGTTCCAAGTTGCTCCAAGTCATATATATATATATATATATATATATATATATATATATATATATATATATATATATATATATATATATATATATATATGTCGTACCTAGTAGCCAGAACGCACTTGTCAGCCTACTATGCAAGGCCCGATTTGCCTAATAGGCCAAGTTTTCATGAATTAATTGTTTTTCGACTACCTAACCTACCTAACCTAACCTAACCTAACTTTTTCGGCTACCTAACCTAACCTAACCTATAAAGATAAGTTAGGTTAAGTTAGGTAGGGTTGGTTAGGTTCGGTCATATATCTACGTTAATTTTAACTCCAATGGAAAAAATTGACCTCATACATAATGAAATGGGTAGCTTTATCTTTTCATAAGAAAAAAATTAGAGAAAATATATTAATTCAGGAAAACTTGGCTTATTAGGCAAATCGGGCCTTGCATAGTAGGCCAAAAAGTGAGTTCTGGCTACTAGATACGACATATATATATATATATATATATATATATATATATATATATATATATATATATATATATGCGTGTGTGTGTGCGAACAAGCCTGAATGGTTCCCAGGACTATATGCAACTGAAAACTCACACCCCAGAAGTGACTCGAACCCATACTGCCAGGAGCAACGCAACTGGTATGTACAGGACGCCTTAATCCGCTTGACCATCACGACCGGACATAAGGAAGTGATAGCCGAAGCTATTTGAACCACTTCCCCGCCAGCACTCGGATGGTAATCTTGGGCATAGCATTTTATCAAATCACGACAAGATTATGCCCAAGATTACCATCCGAGTGCAGGTGGGGAAGTGGTTCAAATAGCTTCGGCTATCACTTCCTTATGTCCGGTCGTGATGGTCAAGCGGATTAAGGCGTCCCTGTACATACCAGTTGCGTTGCTCCTGGCAGTATGGGTTCAAGTCACTTCTGGGGTGTGAGTTTTCAGTTGCATATAGACCTGGGTACCATTCAGGCTTGTTTGCATTTGTGTTCCTCACGTGTTGCCCCAAAAAATGAGGTGATTTGATAAAAATGCTATGCCCAAGATAACCATCCAGGTGCCGGCGGGGAAGTGGTTCATATAGCCTCGGCTATCACTTCCTTATGTCCGGTCGTGATGGTCAAGTGGTTTAAGGAATCCTGTACATACCAGTTGCGTTGCTCCTGGGAGTATGGGTTCGAGTCACTTCTGGGGTGTGAGTTTTCAGTTGTATCTAGTCCTGGGGACCATTCAGGCTTGTTTGCATTTGTGTTCCTCACGTGTTGCCCCAAAAAATGAGGTGATTTGATAAA
The DNA here is from genome assembly GCA_020271785.1 of Procambarus virginalis. Lineage (NCBI taxonomy): Eukaryota > Metazoa > Arthropoda > Malacostraca > Decapoda > Cambaridae > Procambarus > Procambarus virginalis. The sequence continues at coordinate 7,614 of WNGS01004695.1, forward strand.
AATGCTATGCCCAAGATAACCATCCAGGTGCCGGGGGGAAGTGGTTCATATAGCCTCGGCTATCACTTCCTTATGTCCGGTCGTGATGGTCAAGTGGTTTAAGGCATCCCTGTACATACCAGTTGCGTTGCTCCTGGGAGTATGGGTTCGAGTCACTTCTGGGGTGTGAGTTTTCAGTTGTATCTAGTCCTGGGGACCATTCAGGCTAGTTTGCATTTGTGTTCCTCACGTGTTGCCCCAAAAAATGAGGTGATTTGATAAAAATGCTATGCCCAAGATAACCATCCAGGTGCCGGCGGGGAAGTGGTTCATATAGCCTCGGCTATCACTTCCTTATGTCCGGTCGTGATGGTCAAGTGGTTTAAGGCATCCCTGTACATACCAGTTGCGTTGCTCCTGGGAGTATGGGTTCGAGTCACTTCTGGGGTGTGAGTTTTCAGTTGTATCTAGTCCTGGGGACCATTCAGGCTTGTTTGCATTTGTGTTCCTCACGTGTTGCCCAAAAAATGAGGTGATTTGATAAAATGCTATGCCCAAGATAACCATCCAGGTGCCGGCGGGAAGTGGTTCATATAGCCTCGGCTATCACTTCCTTATGTCCGGTCGTGATGGTCAAGTGGTTTAAGGCATCCCTGTACATACCAGTTGCGTTGCTCCTGGGAGTATGGGTTCGAGTCACTTCTGGGGTGTGAGTTTTCAGTTGTATCTAGTCCTGGGGACCATTCAGGCTTGTTTGCATATATATATATATATATATATATATAATATATATATATATATATATATATATATATATATATATATATATATATATATATATATATATATATATATATATGTATACTCATTTGAATCTCCCCCGCCCCCTGCTCCCTGCCTTTCTTGCCTTCCAGAGAGATGTGTTGTTGATCATTTTTATTTCTACTTTCACCTCATACATCCTATTACACACCTACTCCTTCTCCTCTGATCATTCCTTTTGATATTTTGATCCTCACCCACAACTTTTTGATTAACTCGCTCACATCATCGATTTTCTTTCCTTTGTTTGTTGTTGTTGTTGTTGTAACAATTTTGTTTCCTACTCGCCTTCTGAATATTCCTTTTGATATTTTGATACTCAACCACATTTTGACTAGCTCATTACTCCTCACTCACTTGCATCATCGATTTTCCTTTGTTCTTGATATTGTTGTTGATGGTGTTGTTGTTGTTGTATCAATTTGTTTTCTTACATCTCATACACCTTACGCTGACAATTCCATCTTGCATAATTTTTTGCTACATTCATCTTGCAAGATTTTGCAATATGCATCTTGCTATTTTATGCCACATTCATATTGATCATCATTGTCCAACATTCATCTTTCCCCATTTCGTCTTGCAACTGCTTGCAACATCCATATCTTGTGCAACTGAGGCCCTGCTGCAATTTTGCAACATTGATCGTCAACGGTCTCAGTCGTACTTTTCCCTACTACTGCCTACTACCCGGCCCGGTGCATGTACACTGTAACTTCCTCAAGCACACTCAATTTTTTTGTGTGCATAATCTTTATGGTAAATGCTCCAACTTTTAATAATGGATCAACATCATACCATGAAAAGAATAAAAAAAAAAAAATCACAATTTCAAATTAATGTAAATATCTTATAATGTCACCAGTTGTTATTTTATTCATTATGGTTTCTGAATGGCATATAACGTTCATTCTTCTCTGATGAAATTATTGTTTAGGAGTACAGTTTACTGTAAAACATTTTTTAATGTGGCCATCCAAATATGTGCCAAATTTACACGCAAAATATTTATAACTCCGAACGTTATAGCTTTATGACTGAAAGATTCAGAGGAAACCTTAGAACTAAGAACTTTGCACATAATATGTAAAAATGGTAAGAAGTGGTCAGAAACTGAAGTTTAAATTAGGTCTCAAAGCTGAAAATGTTGTTCATAGAGAAAAAGCATTTAAAATTCTCGACAATGAATATAGTGCTTCTAACTTATGACAAATCTTCTAAGTTTTAATTCGTAGTGGAAAATGTATAAGTGGTAGGTCAATATGTGTTGATATGAAGTCATGAAAAATACCCCCCCCCCCCGAAAAAAAAATATATATAGTGATACGTTGGGGATAACTGTAAAATAGATACTGGGCCCCTTAACTGTCTAATAGTAGGTTAAGCATATATATAAATGAGATTGGGTGGATATAAATTGGAGCTTCCTCGTATGGGCCAATAAGCTTTCTGCAGTTACCTTCATTCTTATGTTCTTATTATGAATTATATCTATTGCACTAACTTTATTTTCAATATATAAGTGATAAGACCCTTATCTGGTCCCTCATTCATCAATACAAGCTAAATAAAAAAGAGAATTGGGTTTGAACTCTGAAAATAAATCGACCAAAGAAAATAAAAGTCACAAATTTCTGCCACCTGTGGCTGATTAACATGTTTACCAATTTAGTTCCAACTTAACATGCCTAGTGCCGAATTAGCATTCTCCCGATGTAGAAGTCATAATAAAATCCGCATAAAAACAAGGGAGAGAGAAAAAAAAACTTAAAAAAAAGTGGATGTCATCTTTTCGTACAAAGGGACATAAGAAATATTGCCATTGGGCAATGTATTTACATGATATATAATAGACTTCAGCTGTTACGGCCACTATTGGTCGCAACCGGGTTCTTTGCTGGAGGAACCAAAGTACAAGTACCCGACCCCAAGTCGGTAGTGGCTTTGAAGGAGCGAGCTTGGTAATGCAAGTAAAACACAAAGGGGGGAGTTGAAAGGAATACGACACTTCATCAATTATCAATATATTCACATATTATCACTTTCCCATCACCTTAAATAGAATCATAAACGAAGTATTACTACACTGATATATAGACATGCGTCGCTCTCATAGGACACTAAGCGCTCCTCGATGCTCATGCAATGCAGCCTTATCAACTTCCGTGTTTCCTCAACACACAGTACCGTCCTCAACCAGTACTGGGAAACACCAACGAGTCAACCCTACCCATGGGCCAGCCTATCTACAGTCTCACTAGGTGCTCCTTGTGAACGCCCACAATCACTCTCCAGCCTGGTGCTGGCAGAAAACATCAGCCTCTCTCTGCTGAGTCTCTTCACGAACAAATACAAGGGTAGTAAACCCCTGGCAGGAGCTTTTTGCAACTAGCTAGTTACACTCCTCCATAGCACCTCACTGTCGGTCGTCTCTTCCTTAGCCAGTCCCGGGATACGCGATTTCTGTCACTGCACTTCACAGGCAGGCAGCAGATACTACTCAGTTCCTCTTCGGCGGCGGCTCACTGTTCACGTCGAGCAGAATGGAGTAGAGAGATAATAGGCTGCCCTGGGTAGACTGACTGTCCTCGTACCACTGCAGCCCTACGTCGCCTGTGTGGATACAGACACGTCATCAGTAAACTGGCCAGTACTTGGGACACTAGGAAATACCACTTACGCACTCTGACATTAACATACAACTCCTCCCACAATATATGGCGCTAATTTTCTAGGTGCCACCTCACCAGAGGTCAGCAACAGCGACTCTTCGGGCTGACCAAGGCAGGAATCTAGAGACTCTTGCGGGTATCGTACTGCCATCACCAGATACCGTCGTCCATTTTGTGGGGGTTTTGGGAGTGGACTCACAGATGGCATTGACGTCGCTGCTCCATGCTCCGACGATGGAGTCGAGTTCGTAACAACAACATAATAACATATTAACTCATAATTATGTGTGAAATCTGGTCCTCCAGGTGGCACCAGCTGCATATTCATTTTGTAGACTCTCCTTATTAATGCTTGTCTGTTTGTCCGTCAGACAGGTGCTTGCATCTCTTTATCTCTGATTGACAGTAAATTGGAGGTGTTATCGTTATTATTAGTACTGGTAGCATCCCGTCGCACACACATTTATATTTTTGGAAAATTATAAAAAAAATCCATTTCTTAACATATTGGGGTGAAATTTTCACGACGCTGATGCCAAATAACGGGAGATTTTTTTAAACATTTTCACTCTTTTTCATATTTTGAAAAGTCTCCACTTGCACTAGGCTCCTTAGTAATGCCAAGCAGAGTAGAGTAGATTTCTCTGTATCTTTATATTATTATATTCTTTGTTTTATGTTTACATGCTTGTACCATCTTATATTGTGAATTGTATATTGTGGTGTAATGAGCTTCAGTGTATGCTCAAGGTTCTGTTGAGTTGTAATATTAGTTATATGGGTTAAAGTGTTAAAAGATAAATTGGCAGTTATGTTTGCGATGTTGATATCTGTTCGTGCCGCACGCAAGGCTCCCGGCGCCAACGTCACTGGCCTGTAGATTTTGGGAGGGGGACGGACGTGTCCGATCCGATTCTAGTTTTCTTAGTACAACTATTGATCTACGGACCTTGTATATTTATGTAAGCGGAGTGCATTGTCTGGTGATGGATCAGGACTAATACCGTTGTTTGCCTTTGTAGATCTTTGTTGAAACAAGTGCTGGGTGACTATTTTGTGTAAGCAATTTCGTGACTGCACGGGCGCACCTTGGCCGTATTTAGTGGACGAAAATTTGTAGGCAGGTGAGGACATGACTGTGCTTTTATATGTACTTATTGAGACTTGACTCCTCCCCCCATCCTCCCTTATTGGATTATTTGTCACGTCCACACCTTGTTCATGACCTTATAGCATACAAGGAACTAGTGTTCCACTGCATTAAGTTGGAGCCCTAGTGTAAACTAGCCTTTGATTATGGTGTTGTAAATTTTGTTCTGTGTGAACACGTTATATATGCAATTGTGATTATTTCTTGGGATGAACACCTGATTTATGCTATTGTGATTATTGTTCGGGATGAACACATGATTTATGCTATGGTGATTTTATTCCTGATGAACAGTTTGATATCTGTATATGTATTACGGTGTCATGCGTGTAATTGTGCTGCAGTTAACTGGTAACTTTTTTATTAAACTTTCCTTGACGTAACTATTGTATACCAGGAGGTTTTTTGTGATTTCTAGAAGGTTCTATGTTATGCTGTGGGATAGCAGACACGACACATGCAGGAGGCGGAGATCATGAGCAAACAAGCCGGTAACACACCTGGAGAGAAGGTACTGTGTAGCTCCCCTCCAGCGCAGGGTAATATATGGTAAATTTTGCCTCACAATCAAATAATCAGGCGACAGAATTAGGTAAGAAAGAGAGGAGTACTAGACAGTATTTTCTTCGACTATCAAAAAGTCTTTCACTCAGTGGCCAATAAAAGGCTGGAGACTGGTGCTCATGATTGATGAGCGAACCCTCAGATTAATGAGTAGGGTTCTCCAATGGATAAGTGAGAGCATAAGTGTCCAAACAACAGAGAGGAGAATCTCGTATACCATATAAAACAAACCAATCCTGAAATATGCGACTCCAGAGAAGAGTCTATATCTAGTCAACCACAAGTTAGAGTTGTAGAATGGCCGGAGATATGCCACTAAAATAATCCCGGAGCTGAGAGGCATGAGTTATGAGGAAAAGCTTCTGGATTTAATTCTCACGTCACTGAAAGGCAGAAGAGTTAGGGGAAACATGATTATCACCTATAAAATTCTCATAGGAATTGACAGGGGTATATAAAGACAGACTCTTTAGAACGGGTAGTACACGAACGCTGCGACAGGTTGAAATTTAGTACCCAAATGAGTCATAGAGACATTAGAAAAACAATCAGTGTATGAGTAGTTACAAATTAAATGCAATTAGAAATATTGTGATGGAGGCCGACTATAAATACAGTTTCAAATGTAGATCATAAAGTCCAAATGTCTCAGGAAGCTGCCCATACACGAATTGACTTACAGTTGAGGGGCGGGACCAGAGAGCCGAAGCTCAATCCCTGCAACTAGATGAGAACTAAACCTTTACACCATTACGCAACCCCCCCACCCCCACCCACACAACACCACACCCCACACAACCGCACTATTACACCACCACACCCACACCTCACACACCCGCACTACGACATCATTACACCCCCACTACCATTTCCCCCCCCACACACACATTGTCACTGACACACCTATAACTCTGGTGTTTACGTCAGACAGGTGAGCGAGATTGACTACCTGGCCGGCCTCGTGCTCCATCATATGCATCACTACGCGGGCCTATTCAATCTTCACATGACAGAGTCTGACGGTGGTAATGATTGTGGTTGTGGTGGGCGATGGTGGTATTGGTGGTGGTGGTGACGAGATCGATAGTGGTATTGGTGGTGATGGTAGTGGTGGTGGTGATTATGGTATGGTAGTGATGGTGGTGATATTAGTGATGGTGGTGATTATGGTATGGTGATGGTTATAGTGGTATGGTGGTGGTGGAGAATTTGGTATGATTGTGATGGTAGTTGTGGTGGTGATTATGGTAAGGTGGTCCTGGTGGTGGTGGTGGTGGTGTCACACAAAGTTAAGCACATAAGTAGAGCCATCTCCATTTCTCAGCCATCTTCATATATTGATTTTTATTAACTGTTCTTCACTATTTTCCTTGTGATTTCACGTCCCAAGAAACTGGGAGTAAAGGAATTCTTTTCCTCGTCTGTACGAGGAAAATTTATGACATACAATTATCCATCTGTTGGCAAAACATAACAAAAGTAAAATTATGATTTATATAAGCTAAATAAAACGTGAAATTATAGTCATTTGAAGAACCTAATGAATTATTAGGAACTTAAATCATTAAAATATAATTGTAAGAAATATATCAAGAAAATTGTGTTAAAAATACAGACTTATTTCAACTTACTCTGGTAATATGACTATAATAGACGTCACATTCTTTAGCATTTTGATGCATCAATTTTATAACATACTGTTGACAATTAGTGAGGCAACGTGTATATTGGAAAATCAAGAAAATAAATAAGATATATTCAGTTCTAAATTTTAGACTATTTAAAAGCTTACACAGCCTATCTTGAGGTTATCTTGATTTGATTTCGGGGCTTTAGTGTCCCCGCGGCCCGGTCCTCGACCAGGCCTCCACCCCCAGGAACAGCCCGTGACAGCTGACTAACTCCCAGGTACCTATTTACTGCTAGGTAACAGGAGCATAGGGTGAAAGAAACTCTGCCCATCGTTTCTCTCCGGCGCCCGGGATCGTACCCGGGACCACAGGATCATATGCCCAGCGTGCTGTCCGCTCTGGCGGCCGGCTCCCTGCAACACTACTGACGCATAGATTTACTTTGAACACGGGCTCGTGTAACAGGTATGTGATTTCAATAGGATTTAAATTGCTTGTTAGCAAGCCATCTTCTTTTGACCGTAATTCCTCTGTAATGTCAAGAATCTAATTAAAGGTTTCCCTATAATTTAGTTGTTCTGTTCTATCTTGTAGACCTGATATACCTTCATACATTATCATTCATTCGTAAGTTGTATTTTCAAACAATCAAGTTGATATTTCTGGAAAAGTTTCAGAGGCCAGTCATAAGCGATTGTCTGAAGAAACCTTATTAAACTCAATTCAATGTTTATTCAGAGACTGTGTGTACAAAGAACATGAGAGTAAAGTAGGGATTGCACAATTGTAGGGACAGGAGTTGCACAGTACTAATGAAGCCACTATTACGCCAAGCGTTTCGGGCCGCATGGGTGATTCCCTTCAAACTAAAATGATTTCATTCATCTATAAAACCGTTTCTTCCGGTGCAGTACGAGGCTGGACAAGAGATGGCGCTGTGTGAGACGATGGACTCCTATGGTAAAATGTGTCAAATTACCCCCATATATGGTGTAGCATACAAACTTAACATTTTACATCTCCCATAGTCTACACCCATACACACTGAGGCATAGTTAAATAACTTTATTGTCGATCAGGTTTGAAGATGATCAGATTCACTCAAAATCTCAGTATGTAAGTCTCTGACAGCATCAGAGATAACAATATGACCCAAAAAGCTATTTGGAGCATTTTTATGCTAGAATATCTCTGTCTAAAGTTATATTTCAAGCTCTGGATATATCGAGTCCACTGAGTTAAAAAAACATTGCAACTCATATTCCAAGATTAAATATGAGGTTATTTTCAGCACGATATCTTACATTTTCTATCTTTTTTACATAGCATGTTTGGTTGGTGCTGATCGAAGTGACTCATCAGCAAAGTCAAAAACAAAGAGAACCAGTGAATCAGGGAGTCAAGAGCTGAAACTCAACCCTCCCGTAAACCCAGCTAGAAAAGTTTACTTGCACATAGAGCGCAAACTCGCACATTCCGAAAACAAACTCATACTAGGAACACAAACACGCAGCACATCAAACAAGAAAACACGTCCCCATCAAAGGTTACAACTCCCCCAAAGGTCACGGTCATAGTCGGCTGAAGTTGTAGAAGACCTCTCAACATATTCTTCAAAGGTATTTGGATCGCGAACCTGGAATGCTCACCTGGAACGCTAACCTGGAATGCACACCTGGAACGTGAACCTGGAATGCACCTCTCCTTCATGCCTGGAAAGTTTGCCCCATTCCAAACTGTTGGGTTATATTCTCAAAGTCAGCTCCTGGACGCTGTGATGAGAATTGTTGCGTCTGTCACTGGTTAAGATGGTGTCAAGTGCTGCTGACGGGGAGACAACTTGCATCACATCCTGCTTTCTTCTTTTACTTAACACGTCGCCTTTTTTAAGGAATCCGTTAACAATTAGATGTATTATTAAAGATTACGGGCCCGTATTATTGAGGTGTTCAATGCATCGGCCTCGACAGTACAACGGCCTCGACAGTTCATCGGTCTCGACAGTACATCGGCCTCGACAGTTCATCGGTCTCGACAGTACATCGGCCTCGACAGTACATCGGCCTCGACAGTTCATCGGTCTCGACAGTACATCGGCCTCGACAGTACATCGGCCTCGACAGTTCATCGGTCTCGACAGTACATCGGCCTCGACAGTACATCGGTCTCAACAGTACATCGGCCTCGACAGTTCATCGGCCTCGACAGTTCATCGGCCTCGACAGTACATCGGTCTCGACAGTACATCGGCCTCGACAGTACATCGGCCTCGACAGTTCATCGGTCTCGACAGTACATCGGCCTCGACAGTACATCGGTCTCAACAGTACATCGGCCTCGACAGTTCATCGGCCTCGACAGTTCATCGGCCTCGACAGTACATCGGTCTCGACAGTACATCGGCCTCGACAGTTCATCGGTCTCGACAGTACATCGGCCTCGACAGTACATCGGTCTCGACAGTACATCGGCCTCGACAGTACATCGGTCTCGACAGTACATCGGCCTCGACAGTACATCGGCCTCGCCAGTACATCGGTCTCGACAGTACATCGGCCTCGACAGTACATCGGACACGACAGTACATCGGCCTCGACAGTACGTCGGTCTCGACAGTACATCGGCCTCGACAGTACATCGGCCTCGACAGTACATCGGCCTCGACAGTACATCGGCCTCGACAGTACATCGGCCTCGACAGTACATCGGCCTCGACAGTACATCGGCCTCGACAGTACATCGACCTCGACAGTACATCGGCCTCGACAGTACATCGACCTTGACAGTACATAGACCTTGACAGTACATCGACCTCGACAGTACATCGACCTTGACAGTACATCGGCCTCGACAGTACATCGGCCTCGACAGTACATCGACCTCGACAGTACATCGGCCTCGACAGTACATCGACCTCGACAGTACATCGGCCTCGACAGTACATCGACCTTGACAGTACATCGACCTCGACAGTACATCGACCTTGACAGTACATCGGCCTCGACAGTACATCGGCCTCGACAGTACATCGACCTCGACAGTACATCGGCCTCGACAGTACATCGACCTCGACGGTACATCGGCCTCGACAGTATATCGACCTTGACAGTACATTGGCCTCGACAGTACATCGACCTCGACAGTACATCGGCCTCGACAGTACATCGACCTCGACAGTACATCGGCCTCGACAGTACATCGACCTTGACAGTACATCGGCCTCGACAGTACATCGGCCTCGACAGTACATCGGCCTCGACAGTACATCGGCCTCGACAGTACATCGGCCTCGACAGTACATCGACCTCGACAGTACATCGGCCTCGACAGTACATCGGCCTCGACAGTACATCGGCTTCGACAGTACATCGGCCTCGACAGTACATCGGCCTCGACAGTACATCGGCCTCGACAGTACATCGACCTCGACAGTACATCGACCTCGACAGTACATCGACCTCGACAGTACATTGACCTCGACAGTACATCGGCCTCGACAGTACGTCGGCCTCGACAGTACATCGGCCTCGACAGTACATCGGCCTCGACAGTACATCGGCCTCGACAGTACATCGGCCTCGACAGTACATCGACCTCGACAGTACATCGACCATCGGAACGGCACATCGAAAGAAAAAGTCTCTTACATTAACGCATTAATTTAGCTTTTATTTCCATAATGACAATGTCATTATATTTACTTTCAGTTATGAGTATGACAAACAGATAGTGAAGAGTTGCGATGGACAAAAGTAGTTTGTGGGTTTCCTATTGCGCATTGCACGAGGGGGGGGGGGTGCAGTGTGGCAGGGGGTTGCAAGGGGCCCTCTAGTCACGGTAGTCTGGTCTTAAGACCTCTTTGCAAGTGGATGAATCCAGAAATGCCCCGCCTCGTTCCCACCCACTCAACTGCCCCTTAACACTTCATTCATTTTTCAACGGGGCCACGAAACACTTCCTCCACTCATGTAGTGTGACCTTCCTATAGTTTCTAACAAACTAATTACAGATCTATGATATATATATATATATATATATATATATATATATATATATATATATATATATATATATATATATATATATATATATATATATATATATTATTATATGACCGAAAAAGTAAGATTAATAATTCTAACACGAATTTTCTCAATATTTCTTACGTTTCTTTTCACTGTTGATGGTAATTGAAAAATCAATTCTCCAAAATTCATTTTTATTTCTTTGTCTGACGCGACACTTGAACGCGTTTCGTAATACTTATTACATTTTCAAAGACTTTTAGTTTACACACACACAACTATAACCTGCAAACACTAGACAGAGTTCTTACTTATGCTATGATTTAAACAGCTTTCATTTTATACCCGCATTTTGGGTGAGGTGATATGTTACAACAGTTTTGGATGAGGTGAACAAAACTTTCAACACAGGACAGAACATGAAACAATGGGTATTAATTGGGTATTAATTGGGTATTAATTGGGTAAATTGAAGGTAAGGATGGAAGTAACTGCAAAGGGCCTATTGGCCCATATTTCTTGATGCTTCCATATTGGAGCGGAGTCTTGAAGTGGGTAGAATATAGTTGTGCATTAACTGGCTGTTGATTGCTGGTGTTGACTTCTTGATGTGTAGTGCCTCGCAGATGTCAAGCCGCCTGCTATCGCTGTATCTATCGATGATTTCTGTGTTGTTTGCTAAGATTTCTCTGGTGATGGTCTGGTTGTGGGAAGAGATTATATGTTCCTTAATGGAGCCCTGCTGCTTATGCATCGTTAATCGCCTGGAAAGAGATGTTGCTGTCTTGCCTATATACTGAGTTCTTTGAGACCTACAGTCCCCAAGTGGGCATTTGAGGGCATAGACGACGTTGGTCTCTTTTAAAGCGTTCTGCTTTGTGTCTGGAGAGTTTCTCATGAGTAGGTTGGCCGTTTTTTTGGTTTTATAGTAAATCGTCAGTTGTATCTTCTGATTTCTGTCTGTAGGGATAACGTTCCTATTAACAATATCTTTCAGGACCCTTTCCTCCGTTTTATGAGCTGTGAAAAAGAAGTTCCTGTAAAATAGTCTAATAGGGGGTACAGGTGTTGTGTTAGTTGTCTCTTCAGAGGTTGCAAGGCGTTTCACCTTCCTTCTTATGATGTCTTCAACGAAACTATTGGAGTAGCCGTTATTGACTAGGACCTATACCCCCTATTAGACTATTTTACAGGTATGCCCATAGTCTTCGCAATAATTGCAATACAACGAGGAGTTCACATTACTGGTACTCACTTTTTCAGGGCTAGACCAGGAGGTCTTACTAGATGGCAGGTCGGCTGGTACTCTATGAATAAGACTTTAGGAGTCAGCCAATTGAGCACATCTGGTAAGATCGTTTTCTTCCTTGTCGGCGAGGTAGAGACGTATTGGATTAGGTACACGCCTGAGGAATTCTTCCACCAGGATGAGGTTGACAAGATCTGTAAAGGTGGAGACTTGTGCGGCTTCCAGTCACTTCATAAAATATATCTTTTTGTTATTCGCCAGCTCTAGATAAGTGGTAGCACTTGCTTTAAGGTAATCCCTGAACTTAAGCCTGTAGATCTCGGTGGAGAGGAGGTAGGCATCGAGCACTGCTTGCTTCAGTACTTTGTAGTCGGTTTCAGACGCTATAGTACTGAGAGTCACTGCAGCTCTATCTGTTAAATGAGACCTGAGAAGCACAGACCACTGATCCTGAGGCCAGCTAAGTTGGGTAGCTAGAGCCTCAAATGAAGTAAAAAAGACATCTACTTCTGCCTCAACAAAAGATGGCATTAACTTAATTGCATGTGAAAGGTTAAAACGTACCGGAAGTTTAGCTTCAGCTTGTTGGCGCCGAGTGTGGTGTGTGGTTTCTAAGTCAAGTTCTTTCCTACGGTTGTCTAGAGTCATGTTGGCTTATTTCTTCTCATGTTCACGTTGTATCCTCAGATCGCGTTCTTTTACTTCGAGCTGTTCCCTCTCACTCTCACGTTGGAATTCAACCTGCTCACGTTGTAGGGCAGCTAGTTCTTTCTCATGCTCACGTTGTAGGGCAGCTTGTTTTTCAGCGAGCTGAAGAGTTTCCCTCTCACACTCAGCTTGTTTTTCAGCGAGCTTAAGTTGAAGTTCGGCTTCCCGTTCATTCCTTTGGAGAGTTTCCTTCTCAAAGGCAGCTTATTCTTTCAGACGTTCACGTTCGGCGTTAGCGAGTTCTAGCTTCAATTTCATGGCTGCCAAGGCGTTCTTGTCTGCAATTAAGTAATGTTCATGAGATTCAGGAGTAATAGCATCATTGTCTAATAAGTGGTCGTCCAAAATGAGGTTCAGCAGATCAGTTTTAGTGGCTCCATGTGGGGCAGTAAGGTGGTACTCATTTACTAGAGTCAGCATCTCCGCCTTGGTGGCTCGAAATAGTGTGCTCACTTCATCGTTTGGATTCTGTCTAAATGTGGAAAGACGAAACATGGTGAATGATAGCAAATATATGCATGAGAATACTCAGGTGGATGTACCAAAATATGAAATGTTAGAGTGACAGGATGACGTGGCAACGGTAAACTATTTTGTTTTAAACTTAATAATCAAGGTTACAATCAAGATCAAAAATGAAACTAAGTGTTTCAAGAAAGTAGGAAATCTTGTACTCGGTACTGTATATGACGAGGATAAGGGCAAGAGGGATCCTACTTGACTGTTGAGACAATTCTCTCGAAGGTAGTCCAAAAAATGTAGGGATTTTTTACCTTGTCTCTAATGACGAGAGCAAAGGCAAGAGGTTTCCTACTAAAACTAGATAGTACTTACAGAATTAACAATCTTTGTGCTCTGGAAAAGAATGTTAACTCCCTACCTGTGTAAGTACCATATCTCTGACTGACGCGTAGGGGTGCAAAGTGTCAATTAATGATGAGAACTGCTTGTATGGGTCCCAACCTTACAGCATAGTCCGTGTGAGAGGAACTTTGGCCCTCTATATCCTCCTACGTTCGGGTTGCAAAGATGTGGGTGTACTTGACCCGAAGACAGACCAAAGTACCAGGGTACCAGAGGGGTGATCTGTCTGAAAGAGAACTCTCCTGTAGGGACAAGAATAAGGTGTAAACACAGGATATAGCAAAGATTAAGGAATAACCCATCACGAGTATGACTGTGGCCAGCAGACACCACGTAATCCAAAGTCATCCAACAATCATAAAATGCTAAATCTGGAAAGCAAACAGTATGTAGCACCATTAAAATTAGTCAAAGAATAAGACTTCTGAAAAATAATTTGTAATAAAACCAAGTACAGTTACCACAACTTTAAGTGAAGGGTCTAGAAGCATTTCCTGAGCTAAGCTCCCGGACAGGCCCCCAATTTGTGACGGGAATGTTGGTGGGGTGACAAGCAGTGGGATAGGTAGACTGGTGGTATTGTCTACACGTCTGGAAGTAGTTGTTGTTGTTCTTGGCTGCAGTTCTTGATTAAATAGATGTGAATGAGTAGAATAGGTGATAATGTAGCGGGCCGAATCTCTTCCTAGAGAATTTACCATGACAATGTATATATATATATATATATATATATATATATATATATATATATGTCGTACCTAGTAGCCAGAACGCACTTCTCAGCCTACTATGCAAGGCCCGATTGCCTATTAAGCCAAGTTTTCCTCAATTAATATATTTTCTCTAATTTTTTTCTTATGAAATGATAAACCTACCCATTTCATTGTGTATGAGGTCAATTTGTTTTATTGTAGTTAAAATTAACGTAGATATATGACCAAACCTAACCAACCCTACCTAACCTAACCTAACCTATCTTTATAGTTAGGTTAGATTAGGTAGCCGAAAAAGTTAGGATAGGTTAGTTAGGTAGTTAGGTAGTCGAAAAACAATTAATTCATGAAAACTTGCTTATTAGGCAAATCGGGCCTTGCATAGTAGGCTGAGAAGTGCGTTCTGGCTACTAAGTACGACATATATATATATATATATATATAATAATATATATTATATATATATATAATATAATATATATATATATATATATATATATATATATATATATATATATTATATATATATATTATATTGTGACGATAATCTCTTATCAGAGATTTAGCCTGCTATTTCTGCGACTTATCCTGTCCTCATCAATATACAAGATACGTTTTGTAGTGGCTAAACGTACATCTTAAGATAGCCACACGTACCAGCAACTCCCTCCTCCCCCCACTCCAGCACCTGCTGCACCTGGTCGACGCGCCGAACCTTCAACTGCCTAACTAGCGACTTGCGGCCATCCAGCTTCCTCATTGGCCGCCAACCAACACTCCACTCCGGCTCCTCGCCAATCACAAGACCTCGCCAGTTATTGTTGGAGTCCCTTGCGTTTCTGCCAGCCAGAATATTGTGTGCTCGCAAGCTATGAACTCCTAAGTGACTCACCTTGTGTGGTCAAATAGAGGTTTATAGTTAGTGCATATATTCCAGCATTCATATTTTATTTACTTTTGTATGTCAATTCTCCTCCCCATTAACGTAATCTATTTTCATGTTTATGTATTTTTTGCCACTTGACATTTTTACCAGAAGCCAAGATTTTGCATTTGTTTCAATTTGTGTTTTTTTATTGTTATTAAAATCCATTTTTATTATTGTCTTTCGTATTTCCGACCTTACCACAGATTACCAATCACGCAGTCATTCTTTTTTTCTCTCTTTTTTTCCTTTTCTTTTTTTTATATATTATATGTGGCCCAGCACTGACACCTGCTAGTTGGAAGACTGCCGACCACCATTTCCAACTCGTTACCGTCACATATAAATGGGGGCCTGTCCACGGAGCTTCACTCAGGTATTGGTAATTGTGGTAAGCACACTTGGCTTTCATTTCCCTTGCTTCCATTATTCACATTAATCATTCTTTATTTTATATGGTGCTGTGTATATTGTACATTACGGGAATAGCATATGGTGAGAGTGAGACAACTTTGGATTACGTGGTGACTGTAGGCCGCAGTCATACTCTTAATTGGTCGTCTCCCCCTTCCGTGTTATCCTCCGTGTTTAACATCTTTGTCCCCAGATATTTCTCACTTTTTGACAGATTATCACATAGGTACCCTGGTACTGTGGTCTGTCTCCGGGTCAATAGCACCCAAGTCCTGCAATCCGACTCTAGGAGGAAAAGAGGGCTTTAGATCCTCTAGCACGAACTATTATTGGCGAATTGGGACCTCGCCGATAGTTCTCGTCACCAGTTGACACTCGCACCCCTACTCGTCGGTCAGACTGATGGTATTTACCAAAAGGTAGGGAATTGGCGTTCTTTCTTTTGAGCACAAAGTTCGCTAATTCTGTAAATACCATATTCAATTTCAGTGGTACCATTGCTTATGTTCTATAGTGACTTGGCAAGGTATGACTACATTTTTGGACTACCTCATTTATTTGAAGCCATTAGTGTTTCACTTGTATTTTAACTTAGTTTTCACTAATTAGTAGGATTTTCTTGCCTTTATCCTCCCATAGTGAGTACCAGGTACAAGATTTCCTGCGACCTTATTCATTTACCATCTTGAATTAACTTTAATTATAATAATTCCCCACAGGATAGGTATCAGTTGCCACGTTTCCTGTTTCTGACACTCACCATATTCTCACTATATTCGTCTCCTTTGTTTTGCTATATTTTCACCATGTTCCGCTTACAACTTTCAAAGCAGATCCAAATGAAATATGGACCTTACGTCCGCTAGGAGGTCGATTTGTTAACTCTTGCACATGAGT